>JANVCC010000035.1:6059249-6164314 GCA_025345505.1 Todiramphus chloris collaris
AAGGAAGGAAGGAAGGAAGGAAGGAAGGAAGGAAGGAAGGAAGGAAGATGGATGAGCTCTCAAGAGGAAATTAAGCAGTTCACATTTGTGGTGAAGGTACAGCATGCATAAGGAGCTGTCCAGAAGAGATGTGTATGGTTTCAAGTCCAAAAAAAGAGTAGGTTTGGCCCATATTTCAGAAGTGGTGATAGCTACTGTATCTGAAACAAAACTATGAAACAGAACTGTCAAGTGAAGCTCAAGAATTAGCCAAGAAATGTAGAAAAAAGTGATGCTAAAATTGAATGTAATTAAGATTTAATATCTGATCAGAATGTAACTTTTCAGAATTTGGAAATGCATTTGGAAACACCAAGTTACAATTCTGAATAAAAGTACTGCAAAAAGTTTAAATGATATGTTTCTTTTATAAATATATTTATTTAATATCTGATCGATTATAATATTAAAAAGAAATTTAGGAAGGAAATGATTGTACACCAAATCAACCCTTGAAAGACCTTATGGGATTTATTACTTGTAAATAGTATAAAAGGTGTGAGATGGATGCTGAAGTGCTCTTGGTCAATTCAGTATGGTTCCCTTCATGACTGAGATTTCAAACAAACACGTACATGATCAAAACTGGTAATAAAAAAATGTCAAATAGGGTATTGATCTTCCTTACATTATGAGTTGTACCTGATTTATAAACCACATACCAGAAGGTGACATGTGACATATGCCTGATTCCTCTTTTATGTTTGGCGTATCAACTTTTAATATGTGCTCTGTAAGTCAAGTTCTTAGGTATGCAGAGTAATTCATGTTGTATCAGATTAAAAAATAAGGTACCTTTAAATAGAAAGTAAAAGAAAATCAAACATAACAAAGTGCTATACAGTTTGAAAGCTGTTGACTTGGGATAATAAAAGGAGAGCACAATAGCCCTAAATTCATGTGGTGATCTTTCTGACTTGGACTGATTTAATTCTAGTTCTCATTTAATTCCAGACACATTTAACAGTAGATGCATGACAGCGCTTTTTATCATTCAAGTAAATATTCCTTGCTAGAAAGAACTTACAGGATTTTACAAGAGAATTAATTCTGATGGATGCATGAAATTATGAGCTTATTTAATTTTATATACCATGTCTGGTGTATCTTTTGTGCACTTGATCCTTAAGATCATTTCTTCCAATATGCTAACGAAAGCAAGATCTGTACTTTGTTTAATATAGGCACAAGTTTAACAGCATTTTTGAATGGCACCTTCAGCTGCACCCCTCACATAAGTGATTAAACACTAATTTTACTGATACTGAGTTGATCTGAGCACATTCTTCTTACTGAGTATTTGAAGGGTCTATATTTATTAAGGAAGAAGAGCAACATAGCAATTTATATTATAAAATAATTAATAAGCTACTCAGGTTTAAGAAAACGCCTTTGAACTACTGAAAATTTTAATACAGCATGCAGGAGCCTAAAACTGTAGTTCCTGTTACAGGCTTCTGTTATACTGTTTGATGTCCTCCTATGAGTATCTTGAGGTAATGATGCATTTAGGCACTCTGTTCCAAAACGCTAGCTTTGCTTTGAAAGATAGTTACAGTTTCTATTACATTCAGGTCTTATGTGCTCTTTTTTCAAATTACCTCTCAATTCACTGAGTTTGAAGAAAGGGTTTTGTAAGCAACACAAAATAGATCATCTAGAACAAATAACAAATATATTTTGATCACTATTATCCAACAAGTTCTTAATTTCAAATATTGCACATAGAGCAAGTTTTAACATTAAGCAGACATTAAAAAGGAGCTGTATATACTTCACCAAAACTAACATTTGAAAAATTTGTAAATATATGGACATTTTGAAGTTCTTTTAAGGAAGAAAGAATAAAAATAATTAAATACCTGTAAATATGATGTCTCGATACATAGCAATGCCGTATTTACAAACATGTAAGATTTAATTAAGTTTTCAAGCTAATTCTACTGCCTTTTTCTTTCCTCCTTTTCTATGATACAGTCTGAAGAACTAATCTCCATCATCTCTGAGGGCTTTCATTCTTTATAAGTATTTGTCACAAGACTGTTAAGGAAAAGATGTTCACCTGGAAGGCAGCTTAAAACCAGTTTTCTTTTATTAAGTAAGATATATTTTTAGAAGACATTAACAGAAGTTTACATCATGACTTACAGATGAATCATCTGCTAGAACTAAAAGGGAAAAAAAAAAAAGTGGAGATAGATTCAGAGATGATCTGTGAAAATACATTTATGCTCCTTATCTGATGACTTTCTTTGCTTCTGTCAATTTTACTGATCAAATACTGGTAAATGGCATCATGTTCCATAAAGAGCAGTAAACCAATTTTTATCCTTTATCCAGGACAATATTTTCAAATTAATTTATATTGCTAAGCATAGGAATTCTGAAGTTTATGTAAGTGCCTTAATTTAATATTGTTGGTTTTACAAAAGCTTCCATAAATAGTAGATTATAGAACATAATATTATGATCCATTAATTTCAGTATAGACTATTTTTTTCCATCCCTACAAATTCAATTATTATTTTTTTTTTACATCTGGTATACACTAACATAAGGTATCTCTGCCAGATAAACAGTTGTGTGAATTTTTCAGACAAAATGCTTAGAAAAACTCTGTAGTTTATTGCCAGATAATAATTAGGAAGACTTACATGCCCAATTACATTAACAGAGTGTCAAAATAACAAGAAAATGAAGATAAGGCAGTTTGAGTCTGAATATTTCCCTTTGTGGGTTATGTCTATAATTTACCTGTTATTTTTACCCATGGGACTTCCATCAATGGCTAATTCTTAGAGAATGGTTGCTATGTTCTTTTACTGTCACTGTTCAGTACATCTGCCCAAGGCTTGTTTCTTGCCTCGTGTTCAAAAGTTTTTAATGAAAGATTAATCTCATTTTCTATTTAATTTCATTTCATTTTATCTCATCTCATTTTACTTTATTTAGAATGCATCATTATATAATGCTTATTTCAAACACTTTATGGGCTAGAGGAAAATAATAGCACTTTTGTCACTTTCCCAGCGTTTGCCTGTATTGCCTGTTGTTTAGACCTTTATCCCTACCTTAAGATGTCACGGTCTGAGGAACTTGTTTTATACCTTGTTCAAGGGCAGGGTAGGATCCAAGAACCACTATGATGCATCACCTGTAGTGCCTAGAACTGTATTCTGAATTTCCTCAACAAAAGCTGACAGGACTGGTGTCTCAGGAAATGCGATTCCAGATATCTTTTTTTTAAAATAGTGATACCTCTTCAATTCTGTCATTAGAATGCTGCAGAGATTCCACAGTGCCATCATCACCAGCTTACAGAGATATATACATTACTTGAAAATCCAGCCTCCCGGGAAAGAATGCTTTACTCATCAGGCTAATGTTGCATTATTCCCTTCTGCACAGCAGGACTAATGGTGCAAGTCTTGCAAGAGAGAGCATGACTTTGTGTCCTGGTTTGAGTCAGAACAGAACTAATTCTGCTCAGTGATCTTACTTTTAAACTCACTCTTCTAAGTAACTACACTTTCTGAAGTAAACGGCATATTTTCACAGACAACGTCTGCTTCTAGCAGTGATAACACTTGATGTTTATAGCTACTACTAAGGACTGGTGTGCAGAAAGGCTCTTGCTTATACTTGCTCCTGTGCAGACCAATGTCACTGTTAAATCCTGTGTGTCACTTTTGGGGTGCAGAAAGCAAAAGGCTGCACCTGCAGGGAGAAGCAGACAGGACAGCTGACTCTAAACTGACCAACGAGGTATTTCATCCCATATACGTTATATTCAGTTTAGAGTTGAGGGATCCGAAGGGTCTCTGGGCTCTTCTCCCCTCTTGGACTGCTTTGCCAGCTTTGCTTGGCTTGGCTCGGGTCCTCATTTGGTTCCTTCCTTGAAGCACCCAAGGAGGATTCTGTCCATTCTGCCTTTGATCCAGTCTGTGTGTTCCTGAACCCGGTACCAGAATCCAGCTCCTGAACACAGCTTCCGTCTGCTGCGGGGCCCAGGCTGGAACTCCCCTGGTGCCTGCACAGCATCAGTGGTGATGGTGATGGAATTACCATTGGGGGGGTTCAATACTGGTTTTGTATATATTTGTATATATTCCATTTTTATAATTATTAATTTCCTTTTCATTAAAGCTGTTCTAGTTTCCTTTTCTAATCGCTAAGTCTCTCTCCCTTATTCCCTTTCCCTTCCCCTCTGGGGAGGGAGGGGGGTTAACAGAGAGCGTCTGTTATAGGTCTAAGGGGCCTCCCTGACCCTAAACCGTGACACTATGTTATGCCAGGCACAGTTAAGGCATTCAGAACATATCTATGCCATTTGGGAGTCCTTGGAAAGGAAAAGACTATATCACCTTGCCATTTTCATCCACACAAACTATTTAGAGAAGGAGAATTTAGAAGATGTTCTTGGAAACCTTGATCACCTCTTTTCCAGAAAGTGGATTTGCCTATCTTACATTAGGTAGTCACTGATAGGTTGGAAACATGGGTTGTAAAGCTCTTGTAGGAAGATGCTGCACTCTTGGACACAGATTCTTGGATCATGAACCAGGACGTAAGTATGTAATTTGAAACTAGACTACAGAATTTTACTAATTTTCATCCTATTTTGGTTTGGTGAATTTTAAATTTTTTACAACAGCACAGCCTTCACAAGAGTATTACATGCAAGCATATATAGCCATGTAATAAGGGCACTTTTGAGAAAGGTAGAAACCTGAGGAATCTAAACTATCCTCTACAGATTAGTCCACTCATGGATGGGAAAATATCACCTATGCAAAAATGAACTTGCCTGAACCACCATTGCCTGTTTATATGAAAATTACTTATTTTAGGAGAAAGGAAGGGCATGAACACTTTTTAACAGGGGAAAGTTGCATTCTGTGCAATCATTTTAGAGCTTAACTCATACCTTTCAGATACTATATCTGCTCAAGTTGAGCAGTCTGGCCTGGGCATACTGATGCTAAATGTTCAGCAACTTGGCTGTCTGAGATGGACTGATCCTTCTTTGAGACATCTAATTTTGTCCATGCATCAAATAAAAAGACAGTGTCTCAATTGTTCTGGACTGGACTGCAGAGCAGATGCCTAGAACAGAAGCAGTACAAGCCACAGCACTGCAGCACAGAAATCCTGTTTTGGAAACATTCCAGAGTCTTACTCTTATTCTGATGAGTCAAACAAATTTAAGCATTGCCCATGTACAATGGTATTTACTGAACAGAGATCTAAGTAGGTGTTAATAATAATAATAATAAATAACAGTGATTAGATTATTGTAATGATAATCCTGTTATTATTATTATATTTAGTATTATGATTATTCAGCTTACTTTCAATTATGCCAATAAATTCACTTTGAATTGCAAAGTATGGCATTCTATTGAGTGCGGGAGTACTGGCCTTTAATCTGACTACAGGCAATTAAATTTTGGGATGAACTTTACATGGTATTTACACAACAATTATTTCTCTTTTATTCCCTTGAACTCATAGAAAGCAGTGCTGTCAAAATTATCTACATTTATTCTGAAAGATTTCAAGTTATAGTAAGACTGATCTCTATCAACGACTAATTTATCACAATCATTCAAAAACTGGAAGGTGAGAGTACAGAGGTGAGGGTTATTTGACCTTCCTTAACCAAAACAAAAATGTAACCTAAGTACCTCATTTGATCTTTTAAATCAATAGATAAGAAGCATATTGCTTTATCAGCAGAGACTCCTCATGCATAGTAAATATTTTCTGTTTGCTTTCCCTTATCTCTTCACACCACAAAATCTTTAATCGCAAAACTTAATTGTTTTGGGAAGAGAAAATTTAGAGCGATTTTTTTAAGTAGTAAAAACCACAAGCATCAAAGCAATAAACTAATATGGTTGTTTACAATTGTATAAATAAAGCAAAACTAAGTTGTTTGCAAATGGGCTTATTTTCAGGCATTTATAGACTGGAAATAGCAACATTTTCTTTCCATGTCTCTCAGATTTCAAATTTTAATTCTCCATATTGAAAGGCAAGCATGCAAGAATTGCTCAACTGACAGTGAGATAAGTAAGAACTTCACCTGGACAAAAACCGAGGAAATAGTCAGAATCTGGTTCAAGTTGTTTAAGCAGTATCTTTCATACAAATACTACCTTTTCTTCATATGGGTTTATGACGAAATAAAGCTAAATACACATCTTAACCTGCATTTAGTTGAAGTAGCTTAGATATGGGTTCCTTTGCTTCAGGAAGACAGAGAATTCCTAGGGTCCCTGGACACTCAAGGAGACTGCACTTTTAGAAAGGTTACTATGTTTTTCAGCCTTCAAAGACAAACAGCAAATCCAAGTGGGGCAACAGTATGACTTTGCTTCCCTCTTACTGCATTCATGCCTTGAAAGATGGGATAGCTAGTACCACTGAGGAATTCACAGAACTAAGGCTATAATTTTGATAAATTAAAGTTAGGGTAAATCTGTCTACAGACCCTATAATCTTTCACTTATAAAAATCCTGACGGAGTAATCCTACTAAAGATTTGCTCACAGAGCAAACAGATTTATAGTTCTCTCAACAATAATTTGGTTTGTTTCTTTGTTGAATTTGCCTTACTTCTGTATTGTAACTAGCTCATTTTAGAAAAAGAATAATAAGAGTAGTTTACATTTGAGGTACAGGCATTTGAATTTGGCCACTTCCTTGCTTTGTCTTGCTTTGTTTATGGTCATAAACTGCTACTGTCTCAGTCTGAGATGTCACAAGAATATAAGAATTCCTGGGAAGTCCAATTAGCTCATTATCTTTCCACAGGTAGTAACCAAAACCACATACCCAGAGAAGAATGTAAGAACAGAGCAAACATTGTTCACTGAATTACATTTCTAGCATCCAACAACTTCTAAATGCTGTTACATC
Organism: Todiramphus chloris collaris; assembly: GCA_025345505.1. Lineage (NCBI taxonomy): Eukaryota > Metazoa > Chordata > Aves > Coraciiformes > Alcedinidae > Todiramphus > Todiramphus chloris. Next base: position 6,066,213 of record JANVCC010000035.1, read on the forward strand.
ACCCTGCCGTTGTTTGCTTTAGAAGTGGAAAAGCTTTTTCTTGCTCAGTTTTTCCATAACTTTGTGGAAGTGTTGTATTCTTTTGATGTTCCTTACTACTCTTCTCCTATCTTTATTAATACTTCTACCTTCTTAGTGGGAACCATGGGAGTAGAGTAAGGGGATGAGGGAACTGGAAACACACAGTACTCAATAACATAATGAATACACAGTAACATAATGGCATAATCATAGGCTTGGGTTTGTCATTTCTAAGTAAAAACTTAGAGAAAGTGACTACCTGCCTTCTTCATCACAATTCTGCATCTTTTGCAGACATTACCACTCATCTTACTGAAGGCAGTTTTGAAATTCCAAATCTGAAGCAGAACTCACCTGAAATACATTTGCAGTATCTGAAGTTCTAAAGGGTACACAATGGCTCAAAGAAAGAAGAAAAAAAAAAAAGGTGCACCTCTGCTCTTCAGCATCCTCTGATTCAGACCTGGACTTAACTATGTCTTTTGTAAGAGCCTGTACAACAAGTCTGTTCTCTGAAAAAATTATGTGGGCCATCTTCTCTCTTGGTTAGACCTCACCTTCACACATGGTATCAGTAGCAAAACAGATTAACAGAGATTACAGCAGCTTGTTAAATTTTTGATGTTGAATGATATATTTACATGCACATTGCAATTTCCCACATGAAGAAAGGTCAATCTTGAACTACTTGGTAAGTCTTGGAACTAACTGGAATTCTTTTGGTTAGCTAATGAAAAACTGAAACAGAAGAGGCATTAACACCACTTTCAATTTAGAGGCAATCCCTTTAGGTTGAGTAATTCAAGAAAAGTTCATGCCTCTTTATGAATACTATGCCTCTCCACATGGCAAATTAATATTTATTTCAGTTATATTTTTTATATTCCTCAGTGTTACCAATGGCATCATTTGCTGTATTCAAAAGAAAAATCAAAATCCTATGTCAATATCTTTTAGTATAGCAGTAGGAAAATGTTGATAATGATAAAATAGTAAAGTGAGAAATCGTTGATAAAAGCACTTGATTTCTTTCAGATGTGATGTCTGCTTGGGTGTCACCAACACTAAAAGCCGTATCTAGAGCAGTCATTTAATAATCTGTTATTTATAGTCACTGCTTAATAGTGTTTGAACCAGTCTGGATTTCTTCCATAGAATTCCATGAGCTCTCAACTAAGGGCTTTAACAGATTGCTTTAATTGGACACTTGAAGCCTGATTTTTCTAAGGAATGCTCTACAACTGAGTGTACATTATGAATGTTTGCCTGGTTATTCACTTTCCTATGTCCTTAATAGGAGACCTAGTTGTTCCCTTCATAAATGAAGTTCTTCACAGCAGAGGCCATCATTCCAAAATAAAAAGCATTCCCAGAAGTTAGTAATCTTCAATTAGAAACAGTCAATTGGACCATTTGTTCCTAATTTTAGACTCCTAATTTGCTATGGGAGTTCTGCCACCTAAATGTGTAATAGGTGCTTTCCCTCTGTGTGAAGCACTAAATATATTTTCTTCAACAACACATTTCTTCAACTAACAAACATTCACAGAATCACAGAATGTTAAGGGTTGGAAGGGACCTCGAAAGATCATCTAGTCCAACCCCCCTGCCAGAGCAGGACCACATAGAGCAGGTCACACAGGAACACGTCCAGGTGGGTTTTAAATGTCTCCAGAGAAGGAGACTCCACAACCCCTCTGGGCAGCCTGTTCCAGAGCTCCGTCACCCTCACAGTGGAAAAGTTTTTCCTTGTGTTTTGTGGAACCTCTTGTGCTCCAGCTTACACACGTTCCCCCTTGTCCTATCATTGGACATAACAGAGAAGAGCCTGGCTCCATCCCCCTGACACTCACCCTTTATGTATTTATAAACTTAAATGAGGTTCCCCTTCAGTCTCCTCCAAGATAAAGAGATCCACCTCCCTCAGCTTTTCTTCATAAGGTAGATGCTCCACTCCCTTACTCATCTTTATGGCTCTGCACTGGACTCTCTCAAGCAGTTCCCTGTCCTTCTTGAACTGAGGGGCCTAGAACTGAACACAATATTCCAGATGTGGCCTCACCAGGGCAGAGTAGAGGGGGAGGAGAACCTCTCTCGACCTACTAATGATACCCCTTCTAATACACCCCAGGATGCCATTGACCTTCTTGGCCACAAGGGCACATTGCTGGCTTATGGTCATCCTGCTGTCCACCAGGACCCCCAGATACCTTTCCCCCATGCTACTCTCTAACAGGCCAAATCCTAACCTATACTGGTACATGGGGTTATTCTTTCTCAGATGCAAGACTCTAAACTTGCCCTTGTTGCATTTCATTTTATTTCTCCCTGACCAACTCTCCAGCCTGTCTAGGTCACACTGGATGGCAGCACAACCTGCTGGTGTGTCAGCCACTCAATTGCATGTAAACTTTTATTTTTTAACATTATTTTCCTGTAGGTAGAGACTTTTATAGATTTTTTTATTTTTTTCAGGCACTAATTTTTTTTTATAACATCAGAAATCTGTTTTGTGAATGGATTTTATTCTCACTGGCTTATTTTCTATGTCATACCTCTCATCGTTGCCATTTTGGAATGTACTATGTTACAGGGAATGGTAGGTTAAATTGCATAATACAGTATCACAGAATACTTGTAGATTCAGGTGAGGTAGGTGGAGACATCCAGGAAAACAGAGCATACTGGATCAACTGTTTTTTATTCTCCTGGCATTATGGATTGGTTATAAACAGACCAATTTTTTCCTGTAAGTTTGCACAGTAGGGCTACTATGGTCCTACTTTGTTCTTAAACCTCTCTTAGAGACCATAGGGTTTTATAGTGTAGGTAATCACAATGGCACTGTAGCAGAAAAGGGATTAGGAAGACTGAGGGTTTGTGTAGACTGTTCACCATGAAGCATCTGTTCAAAAGAAGGACCAAGTGGATTTCAAATGGGAAAAACAGAGCAGAAGAGAGGAAGAAAAACAACTGTGTTTAAAATTTTCTGAATACTTGAACACTTACATGAATATAGGGAAATTATTATTGAAGGTTAGCTGGTATTCTTCTGTCATCTGCCCACTATCTGTATTCTTCCCTGCCATCATAAACTAAAATATTATAATGCTAAGCCTTCCTAGATATCCTCCATATTCCTACAAAGTGCTATAGAGTGCTCAACAGGATATCATGACCAACATATTTCCTCTTTGTACATTATTGAATTGAAAAAAAGAAACATTAGTAAATTGACTTAGCTGTGTAGATTATTCTTTCTATCTTCTGGTACAGTTTTCAGCAAAGCAGATGTGAAAGTGTAGAAAATGCTGAGGAATGATACTTTTGCAAACCGTAGAATGAGTATAATCTTTTTAAAATATTAACGAGGAATAAAAGACAAGCTGCCTCATCAGGAATCATTTACCAAAGACTAGAAGCCTTAAGCGGTCTTATGGGAAACTAAGTCTTAAGGTAAAAGAAAGATAAAGGACAAAAGTGCACAACTGCCAGTCAAGATATTTTAATAGATAAAGGGGCAACAGTTAAGGGCTATGTAAGATGAACAACAGTAACTTAGAAAGATAATGCATTTTGCTCAGTAAGCTCAGGAGTATTTTCTCCAAGGGGAAGGAGGAACCTGCCAGACATGTAATTATAAACTATTATGGACTGTTATGAAGAAAGTGACTTGGTTAAGACTGTAAACCGTGGAAGTAACGAATTCACAGGGAAAAAAGTGAGGGACTTCTGTGGACAGGAATAGGGTATAAAATGCTGAAAACTCTGACCACAGGTGTACCTACTTTGCTAGGACACCCGCTCTTGCAGGAATGTATAATAAATTGCTGCTTCACTAGTACATCTACTGCGAGACCTTTCTTAGGACCTTTGCATCTCTAACAGCAGTAAATGAACATGAAGCAGCTGAGGTGCAGGCTGAGCATATGCAAAGACATAACCTAATAAGGAAGACTGACTATATTTGGCACATTCATCTGTGCCAGAAAGTGGTAGCAATGTCTTCATTCTCTGTTTCTACAACTAGACAGGTATGTAGTTTTTATCTCAGTGTTCAAAATGAGAATCACAACATCTGAACACAATAGATCTGGCCCTGTGCTGCGTGTAGAAACATAACTTTATAAGAAAGTTTACTTATCTTGGAGCTCACTACTCATGCTGCATGCATTATGCCCTCATAGCATGCCTTCATTAACCTTACATTACTTCAATAAGTACTTCATGCTCATTACACAGCTTATCATATCACCTATTTCAATTTTCAACCAGTGTAGACTTACTCAAACCAATTTTCAAATGTGATAAAAGATACTCCTTTCACTAAAGAGTCTAAATTTTGTCTTACCTACATGTATAATCTTACTATGCAACGACATGGGTTAACAAATTTCCACAGAAACAGTAATTTTCTGTGGGTGGAAGAAGAATCAGATGATCACAGATGACACCAGCAGACAACAAAATAAATGTAATGTCTCATCTAAATGTCTGCTCAACCTTTTTGGAGAAACAAATATTACTTTTAAGAATATATGGATTTAAATTTCTTGTCTCAAGAATAACTCAATTGCACTAAAAATATTAAAAAGAACACAGCCTCTGGAAAATGGTGGCATCTACATCCTGAAATATCATTTCTCCTGAAGTATGATATCCCAGAATAGAAACCATAAAAGTTTCAGTCAGCATAGGTGATTCTACACTACTTTGTTCAGATATGGATGAGGACCATACCAATGAAGGTGCCCAAGACTAGAATGCTTCATTTGTGTTCAAGCTAGCAGAATCTCTAAACACCTCTAGATTCCCCACAGTACACATCTACACTGATATACTTGAGATTTGACTAATTCTGCTGGAGAACATCTGAAACGTGATGTTGGACTTTGTTGAGTTACCTGCTTATCTGCACACCCACAAAGAATTACAGAGAAATCACAGAAGCCATCAGTCCATTAACAGCCCATCTCCACAAGCCCAGGGCAGCACAGGGCCATGATGACAGTTGGGAATGTAGATTAAGGACTCCTAAGGAACACACAATTTCTCTGGGCCCTTCCCAGGGCTGTCCCAGCAGATCCACATCCCCATTTTCCAGGCACAAAACCCATCAAGATAAGTCAGTAGCAGCAGCTGCCCATATCACATTTTGCTCTAAAAGCATTTTCTATCCAGGTATATGGGACATGCTATGAGATGCAGGGGAAGAACATTTTGGGATTGCACAGGATTTTTGCAGGATGTTTAGGAAAAGAATAGAAGGTAGGGAAACGGGAGTGGTTTAGGTGATTTAGGGATGAAGAAGTGTGGGAAAAGAAAGGGTTGAGACGATAAAAAGGGCTGGTCAGCTGTGAAGACATCAGAGCAGTCTCTCTGGTGTTCTTATTAAATTTCTGTCTAAGTCTTTCCTGGGTGGGGAGGTCTTTGTTCTGAACTGTGAAATCTCAGCCACTTATGTGTGTGCAGTAGTCTGTACCAGCAAATGGAGTGGGGATGCAGCCTCAGGGGTTTGTATGTTACATGCCTGCAGCTGGGGAGACTGGGATCCTGGGGAAGCTACTGGGCTGAATGAGTGTCTGAGATCAGCTGCTGGAGAGATGTCCATTGTACATATGCATACAAATAAATACATGTGCATGTATCATCAATAGTGGACCTTTGTCCTCCTCAGCCAGAATAAGGAGCAAGGTGAGGCTGTGGATGCTGTGTCTGTATGACTACTCTAAGTGTCTGTGATGTGTGCAGACAGCCATGCATATACATGACCTATACAGCTGCTCTGTATGCATATGCATGCTAGAAACACACCCTCACTGCTGATTGGACCTGGGGACATGGAGCTGCAGCAGCCTTGCCTCTCTCGGGCTGATGGATCTAGCATGATACATTTTCCTCTAACAGAGTTAAAGGCATTTCAATATAACCGAATAACCTTATTGATTTGGGAAGTGAGGTAATAAAAAAAAAAAAAAAAAAAAAATTAGAGAAATAAAAAAAAAAAAAAAAAAAAAAAAAAAAAATTAGAGTCATTAACAACTTCCACACCAACTCAGGAGAAACAAAAGGACAACTTTTAAGGGCGAGGAGTCTTTGTCATGTGCTTAGTAGTATAGAAATATATTTTGATTCTGATAGCAAGACTGAGACAGTCTTTGCAGTGTTTAAGCCTTCATTCCACCCTGCTTTCATTTCTAGAAAACCAGCTACCAGGCTGATAATCTCTTTTTCACAGAGGAAGAAAAATGAAGTAGTAAGAAAATAATACAGTACATTAAAGAAATGAGAAATAAAGTAAATGCTATCTGCCATTTAAGATAAGAAAATAGAAAGGAGGTCACTACTTACTTATAAAGACTTTTGCATAGAAACAATCTTACAAGAGTAGAGGAAAAGTGGAGGATGAATCTGGCATAATCTATCACTCTTAGTATTCTCTTGTGCCTGATAATTTGGAAGGGCAAAGTAGATTCAGATAAAGTCCCTTTGATTAAAACTAAATTCAAGAAGTAATTTCAACTTATGGAAACAGAGAAAATATTAAAATGTACTGCTAAACACATTGCTTATTCAGGTCTCTGATATTTTTAATTTGGCAATAAATCATAAAATCATAGAATCATAGAATAGTTTGTGTTGGAAGAGACCTTTAAAGATCACCTAGTCCAACCCTCCTGCAAAGAGCAGGGACAACTTGATTAGGTTGCTCAGCACCCTGTCCAACCTGACCTTGAATGTTTTCAGGGATGGGGCTTCTACCACCTCTCTGGGCAACAGTTTCCAGTGTTGCACCACTCTTTTACCTATATGTTTAAAAATATCTTCCTTGTATCTATTCTAAATCTACCCTCTTTCAGTGCAAAACCATCATCCCTTGTCCTATTGCAACAGGTCTTACTAAAACGTTTGTCCCTATCTTTCTTATAGGTCCCTTTTAAGTACTGAAAGGCCACAATAAGGTTTCCCTGGAGCCTTCTCTTCTCCAGTATAAACAACCCCAACTCTCTCAGCCTGTCCTCACATGAGAGGTGTTCCAGACCTCTGATCATCTTTGTGTCTCTCCTCTGGACCTGCTCCAACAGGCTGATATCTTTCCTGTGCTGAGGGCTCCAGAGCTGGACACTTTACTCCAGGTGGGGTCTCACCAGAGTGGAGCAGAGGGGGACAATCAACTCCCTCAACCTGCTGGCCATGCTTCTTTTGATGCATCCCAGGATACAGTTGGCTTTCTGGGCTGTGAGCGCACATTTCCAGCTCATGTCCAGCTTTTCATCCACCAGTACCTCCAAGTCCTTCTCCGCAGGGCTGCTCTCAGTCCCTTCATCCTCCAACCTGTACTGATAACAGGGATTGCCTTGACCTATGTGCAGGACACTGCACTTGGCCTTGTTGAACCTCATGAGGTTCACAGGGGCCCATTTCTCAAGTTTGTCCAGGTCCCTCTGAATGACATCCTGCAGGTATGTCAGCTGCACCACTCAGCCTGGTGTCACCTGCAAACCTGCAGGTGCACTTGACTCACTGTCTTTGTGATTGATTTTAATTGATATTGATATTACGTGTTAGTGGGTACTTCCTATTTTGACTCTGTAATCTGATTCTGCAACTTGATTTCCATAGCATGGGAACAGCAATATCATCTCATGTCATGTAGCCTACATTTAAAATAAATGCCTGAGTACTTGTGATAAACTCAACTGAAAGTCCATAGAGAAACATGTGATGCTTTCCTCAAGTGGGGTTTCAATGAATTTAGCAAATAAAGCTCTGGACCACTTCTAATGATGAAGTTTAACCAAATACTGAGTATTTGGGTACTGAATGATATTGGGAATTATTTAAGTAAAGCTAGCACATGTTTCTGTAGTTAAAATCTGTATCATAATCTACCTGCAGCTCCACTAAAGGTTAATCTTCAAATTCTAGTCCTTGTGGCAGAAAAAATTAAAACCAGAAAGACAATGCAAATCTGATTAACTTACAGATTCTTTACTTATTGCTGTATTATGGATGAGGTTTTTTTGTAAATGCCTCAAATTCTTATTCTTGAAGACATATTTTATCACTGCTTGGCAACTTAATTTCTGCATCTATAAATTTAAGATCAGTCTTACCCAAGTAACAGAAATTACCAGATAAAATTATCTTCTTATTAATGTTGTCATCCAGCAATTTAACATAGAAATGCTTGAGGGAATTTAGAAATTAGAGTGTTTGTTCCTATTGGACAATTCAAGGCTCATTATCCATCAAAGTCAATAAGATTCTTATAGCACAACTGATCAGGCTCATAATGAGTATATGATGCTGTAGGCAAGATCAACATTGAAAAGATGATACCACTCAAGAAAGACTGCCAAAGATATTAATCATCTTTGCATAGAATTATATAGAAGAAAGTATAAGTATTATGAATTTTAAGGACTTTAACAAATGTTTAAAACATGTCACATGCCACAAATCTGTACTGAAAAATAACAAAACCAGAATATTCCATACCTGGTGCCAAAGTTACTACAGCATAGAGTAATTCACTGTCAAAAATCTTTTCACTTTAGTGCAAATGAGAAACAAACAAGCAAACCCTTCCCATTATAGCATCATTTAAAAAGTCTGGGGGTGTAAAAAACAAATTGCAATCATAGTATCAACTAGAACCTTCATGGCAGTTGCAGATTCCCTTAATTTAATAATTCACATTTTGATAATCAGTGTTATTTATATACTTTGAAAATGTTAGGAGTTACATCTTCTTGCTGTTATGCAAACAAACATATTCCGTAGTACACAGCATAAACTACCTTTCAAGACAATATGCAATAAAGAAGAACTCTGAAGGGATATATTTATATTCTAGTTTATTTCTTCCATACTTGTTCTACAAAATGTCTGACAGACATGAAACTACACAAAATAACACCATAAGACTCAGAAGAAATTAAAAATACACTAGATGTTGTCTTCTCACTGGATTAAATCCAGTTGACTAAAACAATGGAGTAGCTCTTGATTCACAAAAATGTGACTGAAAATAGAACATACTTCATGCATTATTAAAAGAATAACCCTGTCCAAAAAAGCAAATGGAAAAAACAATCCCTTCTTTTCCCCAGCTGCTACACAGAATCCAGTAAAATTCTTATGGGAAGACTTTTCATCTGAGCTGCTAGATAAAAGCTTTTAAATGTGTCAGTTACTATTTTTTACATGGTAAACCATGGTTGGTAAACCATTTTTACATGGTTTCAGTTGCAGAGTTAGAGCTAATCATCCAGTGGAGGAGCTTAAGGTGACAGAAACCTCAGAGGTAGACTTGAAGTATAAGGAACTACACTTTTCTATGTATTCCAGAAATTGTAAGTCCTGGGGGATCAAAACTAAAACACGAATCAAGAGAATTACACTGTCCAGCTGATATTTCTCACATTTTGAAGTAACACAAAATCTTAAGTGATGAAAGAGCTGGCAGTATGACCAATTAATATTTCAATTTAACATATGACAGATGATAAACTATGTAACATACAAAATATGTAAAAACATTTCTAGGATATCTACAATGACAGTATATTGAAGTATAAAAAAATGCACTAACTACTGGCTACTTTACAGCCACCAGATCCCATTTCCAATAACTCTGAACATTCTGCCTCATATTGTAGTTTCACACTCTTTTGTGGACAAGAGTCCTTTGTCTGTTGAGAAACAAAAGGCGCATTGACACATGGATATGTAAATATTCTTTTCTTACAGGTCTCCTTTCTGCTTCAATGAGAAGGCCAAGCATATTCATAGCTAGACTATTGCTAATGGCTTGGTCTCTGTCAGTATGAGCTCCCAGTAGAATTTGTAGATACAGTAATCCTCTGTTGTCTGAAATAATGACACTTTTATATGTTTTAAATAGATGAGTCTCTTCTGGCTAGATAAGCTAAACTGGAATTGCAGAAGGTCAATGATGTCAGATGACAGCAAATATTATTTCTGAATGTTAAAATAATTTCCTTTTGCCTAACTTTTGTTTTAAGTACAGAAACAGTGCACAAATCACCCATTAACAAAATCAAAGAAAACCAAATATTCAGAGAAAATGAAGCAACTGACCTTGCTAGCTAAGTGATAGCTTCAAAGTAAATTGTTCTCACCAGTTTCACTTTTCAATAGCATCCCTTTAGGACATCACTGAAGATATATATGCAATCTGATTTAATACTCCATCCTTCACATTTCTAAACAGAACTATGTAACTCTGGTGCAGTCACAGAAGTGTGTTGTCACTCAGCAATTGAATTTGGCTTGTGTACTTGTTTTCTGTTCAGCATGCAGTTTACCTATTGCTCTCAAACAAATGTGTGACCTGTTAGATTTGGCATTGGACTGCAAAAGGTAAACACTAGCTCCATTTTTCATTATATTTAAGCACAATATGTTACAGATTTTCAAAAGGAATCCCGAAAAAACAATAGGGACAAAAGGTTTTATCTATTTTGAAGCAATTTATATCTTATTTTTCTGGGATAATTCAGTTTTCTATTATTGAAGTTAAACATTAACAGAATTTTGCACTCTATTCCTGGTCCATTTGGTTGAGAATAAAATGGGAAGCACTGAACTGTGTAACTCGTTGATATGTTTAATGTATCCCTTGAAAACAACTTTTCATTCCTAAGTTTTTTTTCTCATGCTGATTTTTATTCAGTTTAATTTTAACTGTAATTATTTTGAGACAGGACATTTGTCTTTTCCTTCTTCACTACAGAGCTTTAAAGAACATTGACTATTTTATTACAAATTTCTCTATAACCAGTAATAAGCAAAATGAGAAAATCCCTCTTTCAAAAGTTCAGTGGTGTTTTTAACCCTCATTATTACATTTCTAAACAATGGCTTGTAAAAAATAAAATTCATTATCAATAAATAGTATATCAAAAAGCATTTTTAAGATGAATACATAATTCTGGAAGTCTCAACTTTGCTTTAACATTCTCAAAGATGGCAGTTATGATTCTAGCGTGTGCAATGTTAACTTGACAATTATAAATCCAAAACCTCAGTGCTCTGATTTTGACTGTTTATTCTTCCAAAACTCTCATTTTAATTTAAGGTCATTCTTAGCTAGAAAATATTCAAATGTGAAAGAGATGAAAATTTTGTTCATGGAAATTGGAATGATGTGAGGAAAAATCTCCATTGCAATAGTCATTTATCTTGTCTTCTAAAAACTTATTCTGTATTTGTTACTTTGACACATAAATATGAAAGCACTGTATAAAAAGCATAAAGTTTTGTGACGGTTCTGATTTTAATAAATTCATAACTACTATACTCCTTTTATGTGTTTGAAACACCTTTTTGTTATACTTAATTAATGCAATTCCTTGCATGTGATACATAGTCTGACTTTTTCACTAGTTTTCAAAAAAACTAAAGGGCCCGAATAACATCTTAGGCAACTCCAATCTGATTAGTAATTGCATTTAAAACAACTATTCCAAAATACCCTTATAAAACTATAAAGTGTTTTAGTAAGACTAATCTATCCAACATGTCAGAGATATACAAGAGTCTGTATTTAGCTTGTCTTCAGCTTTACAGATCTCAAACTTCAAAGTGGTTTTCTTCTGGCTAATAGGTGTCCAGAATATGCATGTAATCCCTCCAGAGTTTACCTAATTGTGTCAGTCTTTGTGACTTTAAGTTGACCCTACATAGAGTTATAAGGCAAGTTAAGCCTCAAGTTTTCCCCACATTAGCTGAGTTCATAAGGAAACCATGTTTTAACTAAGTAGAGTGAATTATATCAAAATCAACAGTCTATCTTTGCATAAGGCTCCCAGCTCCTGTTAAATTATATTTTCAATGATAAATGGATTATATTTCAGGAAGAAAGAAAGCTTGTAATAGACAATAACTAGGAAGCATCTTTCCAATCATGAAGTTATAATAAAGCAATATATTAGGCCCAGTTAGTTAACCATAGAGTAAACTCAAGTCACCTGAATTTCCAGTCAATGCTCAGATGCATCTGGGCAAAATATTTGCAATGCTATTAGAACTTCACGGAGCAGATAGGGCACATAAATGAGATGCACACTGTGTTAGTGTATACTGTAATCATAATTTCAGACATCAACTTCAGAGATTTGTCCTAAGGTATTCATAATGTATCTGTATGAATGTACCTCCTATTGAAAATACTAGGATTCTAGTATACAATACTTAGTGAAAAAATTGTCACTGAGAGAGTTTTGTTATTATAGAAGATGCATCTAATTTAGAGCACAAGTAAACTCTTTTCATTTATTTTAATCAAATGTATAAAAAATTAAATTAATTAAAGAAGCTTTCCATCTTTCATGTCTCTTCAGAAAAGAAAAACCCCAGCAACCCAGTCTTGATCTTGTGAAGCCTTTATCTGTACAGCATTACATCAACAGCAAATACGTGCTTTCAAAAATGGAGGATATTTCTTTCAAAGATATAGAAGTAATTTCACTGAGCACAGTACATTTTTACCATAATGATAGTCAGATATCTTTTAAGTAGGTTTATATATCGTTACTGAAATATATTCTAGTATTACCTGCAATGCTTTCTATGATAGTTAAATAATTTGAAAATGAAAACATAGGAAATTGAATTTACGGTATGGAAGGCACAAGGTGAAAATGAAGTAACTGAATGGAGGTTAAGTTCTGAATTCCACACTAGACATTTGAGCTTGTCATGTAATGCACAATATGAATTAAGAACATATGAAAAGATCATAAGAATCTGATAAGAGATGGAAATTAAAGGTAGCAAAAAGTAAGGCTTGGTTACCTAGCCTGACTGGAAATAACTACTTCCATAGTTTTCACCAAAAGCATCCTGCATTTGGTTTCCCAATAGTGGTTATCCGTTTATGAAAGTCATTTTTTACGAAGTAGGAAGTATGAAGGATTCCCCAAACCACACAACTAGAGAATTTGCCTGGATGGAGAACAACAGGTTTGATCCTTCATTCTATATAGTGCCAAGCAGTAACTTGAACTGCTACCCTAGGGGAGAAGCCTGACTACCCATTTACTGAAGGTAAAGGTTCTTAGTGTCTCTTACTGATGATGTCACAATTTATAAATAATTAAACAGTCATCAGGATACAGGATGAATGTGTGAATGTCTGTATATCCCAACTAACCTAGGATGCTGTAAACCTAACCATCATCTAGTTAATATTCTCTCTCTCTCTCTATATATATATATACATAGATTTTTTTTTTTTTTTTCCATGTATCTTTCTATTGCTTCTGACAAATGTATCTATATCCTGGATCTTTTGGAAATGCTCCTTTGTACTAAGAACATGAAGCATATCTGACACACTTATGTTAGTGTTTTGCATGCAACATCAGGAATACACATAATTATGCAACAGCCTAACAATTATTCATATGAAGTTTTTCCTCAGGCATGTAGACACTGGCTCTAATAATATACAACAGCTTGTAGTCTTTCATTCTACTGGGGTTTTTCAATGCCTTTTGAATGGTTTTACCTCATTCTGAGCCTTTCTTCATGATTCTTCTTGCTTTTTAATTGAATAATTAGAAATACCTTTTGTAGAGAAACACCAACCAAAAATATGACAGTACTGAGAAGGGGACGGCAAAGAAACAAGAGCAAACTTTACCAGCAACTACTTCATATATAGATAAGAACATCAATATATGTATTTGTCTACTTATATATTTTGAATATAAAAAGATTACTTCATTATAATGACAACTCAGGGATCTAGAAAATACTTTATAGTATCTGTCTTCATAGTCTATTTCATAACTTGATTAAAAGTTTCCTAATGGTCAGGGCTTTGACAATTGCAAAATGCTGTAAAGACATTAATTGCTGACTACTCACAGTCATACACATTATTAGTACTACTTTGCCACTACAGAAATAAAGACAAGGTGTGCTGTCAGCATTTTAGTGAGTCTTGGACTATGTGTTTTCTGACCTTTGGCAAGCATTGCATACCAAGGTGAGACAGAGTAGGAGTGGAAATCTATTAATTTACTTTTCCAATTTGTTGGATAGACAAACTTATGTGTAATGTCTCACCTATAGATAGATTAATAGAACAATTTAGTAACTAAAATGTCACACACATACAGGCAAAAGCACACATTACAGATGGGTAAAGCACATCTTCCTATTATGCCCCTCCAGCTTTCTTGTTTCATTTGCTTTGCTTTCTTTTCTTTGTTTTTCTGAATGACAGCTATGTGGTACATGAATAAACTATTTCCAGTAATAATTTCTGAGCTTGAGGGATGTTATCTCAGGAACTGATAAACTAGCATTACCCAGAGAGAACACAAAAATCGCTTTCTTGGAAATGAAGACAGAAGTATTATGAAAATCTTCTCTGAAACAGCATTAAGAAATTATCCAAAGCTGGACACAGAGCTAGCGGTAAGAGCTAAATTTCTCCTTAAAGTGCATAGCTCCCAAGTCACATTGTTCCATTAGTCAACGCTGCCTAATAATATTGTTTTATATAAACAATAGTACAGGTAATATATCAGCAAAGTATTTTTGTTACCTTGAAAAAAACATCAAAGAGCTACCATAAAAAGTATTAAATAAACACATTATATTTTTAAAAGCTGTGTAGGAACCATATTCTATACGCACAAATCACTGTTGCCAATGGAATTAGAAAAAGCAGAGAAAGCAGAATATTACTTGCAAATAGTTGAGTATGGTTGAGAAGAATATCTGATTCGAGCATACCTTTGGGCAAACATCCTGATTTTATACAGATGGTTTGCACAAACAAATTGTATCTATCTTTCAATATCCGATTACAGGTCACAAAATGTCTGGATCTTAACTGATTGCTTTACCAGATAAAGATAAGGTTCTTATAAACAGTGCCTGTTCCATGTGTCTAAAACATTAGTAGGTTAGACAGTTGGATGTAAAATGTACTTATTACACTTTCTTTATTTACCAAACAAGTTTATAAAAATAGGAAAAAAAACCCCCAAAACAACTAAACAGATGGTGACATTTTATATATAAATCACAAACCTACATGGAAATCTGTCTCTCTTACTTCTAAATATACTCTGCAAAAGAAAAGAAAAAGTTTTGTTTCACGACAAAATTTCAATCTGAATGCCACACGTTTGGCTAGCATCAGTCTATTTTTCCTCAAATAGCGCCTAGATCAGAAATAAGTTTGTATACAGAAATAAACCAGGCAGATTTAAACAGCAGAGCTTGTAAAGGGCCTTGCAATAATATGCTTTCTAAGTGTTAGACTTTATAATAGTGTATTGTTGTGCATTTGAAAGAATATTTCTAACTGCTGGCATGGTAATAAAAAACAACCTAGTAGTAAGCAACTTGATTTAAATTTGGAGGGGATCATAAAATATTCTTTAGAGTTCTGAAAATCATTACCAATCATACATTAAAACTTTAGAGAGCTTGTATCTGAAGACTTTCTTCAGAACTAGAGTTTCATCTGGCCTATAGAGTAATTTCTCACAAGACTTAAATATTATGATGGTCTTTCTCTGATTATGTTCACGTGCTCATATCTCCCTCTAGTGCCTGTATCTGTTCACTGTATTTTTCACTGGATTACAGAGGTTCCAGTCAGTGTAGAAATTGAAGTTTGGTAAGGAAGGTCAAAGAATTCAAGCAAGGAGAAATAGGTTTCAAGTGAACTATTTGCTATGTGCCTAGAAAGAGCTAGTAGTTTTGGTTTGATCCAAATAAAGCAAATACAAACCTAATTTTCAAAGGGGGAGTTTAGTATTGATGATTCTTTTGGACTTTCCTCAGTCTTCATTTTAGATTTACTAACTTCTTTCCTCAAGGGAAAGTATGCTATTAAGTTCTTTTATTTAAACCTTTTCATTGTGCAAGAATAGTACGTCACCATAAAATGTAGAGATGACTTGGTAAGCTCATGTTTGGATTTAATTAAATCACAAAAACCTGGTTTTGATAGACTATTCAAACTAGTGGCCTCCTGTAAAGGGACACATGCAAGCACATGAAGAAGTTTACAAGGAAACAGCTTTTTCCCTATTCCCTCTTATCATTATTTAAGATAGGAAAATGGGTAACCATGTTTGCAGTACATCATATCAGTCATATCTAACGTCTACTGTTGTCAGGTATTACAGGTTCTAGTTATTGCTGTTTAATATTGTATTATAAGATTATGGGAATTGGACAAATAAACTCCTTTGAAACAGACTGAAAAATTCATTCAATATTCACCTTCTTCCAGCAAAATGTAACTGGATGTAGTTGAACAACTTTGTGTTCACAGACTGAAACATAAAGGGCTCGTTACTTGTAAAGCCAGCGTGGAATCTCTGTTGTACCCTGACATCTTTTGTATTGAAAATGTCACTATGCTGCTCATCATTTTAGCTCTTTGTCAGAGTAAATAAACATATATATAACTTCTGAATGTATGAATGTTCATTTTCTTGTTTATCTCACCCAATAAAAGATACTTCTTTTGTACCAGTTTTGAATTCTGCAGGAAACTCTCTCCTAGATTTCATGCACTGAAAAACATGGTATAAGTTCTTACCAGTCAAATATGAGATAATACCGTCTTTTAAACCATGGTTTACTAGGTATATCTAAATCTGAAAGAGGAAGGATGTTCTTCTGCTACTTAACACTTCTTCCATTATTCCTTTACTAGGCTAAATAACTTTACATTCTATACTCAGAATATTTATAATAATATCACAAAATAATAATATAATTTTTATATTATTTTATTTATATTTTATATTTATATTTAATGTTCTTCTGGTACTTAACACTTCTTCCATTATTCCTTTATTAGGCTAAATAACTTTACATTCGATACTCAGAATATTTATAATAATATCACAAAATAAAATTACCAGGCAGTATATTGGAAACCCAGGTATGTCTTGATCTTCCGTATAAATAAAGGAAAAACCTAGGAATTCAATGTCCTACCAAGTTTCCCACCTGGTAAGATGGGTTAAGCTGTTTTCTTTGGAAAGCATTTCTACTGTGACCTTCTGACTAGTTGTTTTCCCATGAGTGTGTTGTGTTTTGGATGAATTTTGGTCAGTTACCATAATTTACTTTATTTGTATTCAGTTCAAAAGAAGATTTGCATAAACAATTTCATAGGTAGAAAGCAATTTCATGGAGCTATCACCACTATTTCTATCAGAAGGTATTACATGAATATGCACAGTATCCATGGTGACAATGCCCAAACATTTATCACGTAAGGAAATCAAGCTAGTTGCAATAGTGTGTAAATAATATCCAATATTTGTAGAGCTTCATGATTTTGAACTAAATAAAATAAATCAATAGGAAAATACCATAAGCTGATTTAAAATACAGTATGATAAATAAGAGTTCACATTTCCATACTTTACATTACAGTTAAATCTACCTATAAAGTACCTTGGTTTTAAAAACCAGCTTCCCTATTTTTTAAAAACAGATACATTTGAAACTGAAAGACAAATACATGTGAATACGTGAATATAAGCAACAGAAGTAACCTTATTGGGACATTGCTCAAAGGCTCCGTTTGCTAGAAAATGGGCAAGAGAACCTGAAGATTTATTACTCTATTGTCTAAATGAAGGTGCCTGTGCACTATTAACAATCTCTGTGCCATTCATTCTCCAAACAGTTTGAGGACATATTCTTTCATGCTTGGAATGACAAAAGTACAAGAATATAGTACTAAATTTGCTATGTTAATTAAGTGAACATAGAAAGCTATTTATGGCTAAAAGCAATCTATCATGATAAGAAAGTAAAAAACCTAAAAAACCTATTTTTATTCTGATGTTTCAGAATGCCATACTTCATTGCTGAGAAAATGTATGCAATAGTAAAATATTTTTAATCATACTTCTTGAAATGGAAAGATAAATAATTTTTACATTACTACCATCTCCTTCTCTTCAGTCATTCTTTCACCCTTCTTTCTTCTTTCAGTTTAATATATGTTTTTCCTGCTATCATTGACTTGAATCACTCTTAAAAATAAGCCAGAGGTATCCTCTGATTGAAAATTCTGCCTCAGACTACATATCCAGTCAGTATATGTGTATACAAATGAGTTTTAGACATGAAAGCTAGGGAGAAGGCTGTTAAATTATTCATTTCACTTCTTAGCCACAAAGATGATGCTTTGAAGAATGCTCTGTGGATGCCAAGAATGTGCAAACTACTATGCACAGCAGCATGCCTTCGTGTGTCCAATAAAACATTACTGGGCACATTAAAGTGGATTGTTAGTGTAAATGCTTTTTATATTGTAAAATCTCTTTTCACAACATAAAAATGCCCCTTAGAAGAAAGTTTCTAGAAGACAGGAGTTTTTACATCAAAATGTTTACATCAGGAAAATGCACACTGTTAAAAAGAAATAGTGAGATGCAAGCCTCCAAGCAGGGAGCCTTATGTGCTATGGGATCTCTGAAGAGATGGAACAGAATTTGTTGTCTCTTCTGAGAGCCTCTTCTACCCAGAAGAATGCAAAGAAAAAGAAAAACTGGTATCCCCTCTGTGGGAGTAGCTGCTCAGATGTCCAGTTATGCTCTCATCACCTACAACAACCAAGCTCACGGGAACACTGGCAATCACACACTTCTCTGTATTTAATACTGGCCTCCCTTGGTTCAGTTAATTCAGTTCCCTTCTTCCATCTGAGCTTCAAACAAAGGTTTGGGAAACAAGAGTGAAAGCCAAAACCAATCTGAGTCCAAACAGATAATAATCTCTCTTTCTTCATGTTAACTCTGATGGATGTGACCAAGTTCCTTTCTCAGCCCTCGCAAAGTCAATAAAAGATTCCACTGACTAGAACTAATCAAGCTTTACTAAAAATCAGCAGTTAATTAGAACCTGAGTTTTTCTTCTAGTTCAGACTGGTTTTGCATTTTATTACAAAGAAATCAGAAGATACAAAGGCCAATTGTGCTTTATCACTGAAAAATGGAAGATGTTGATATATCACTTTGTTTCACTATGTTTCTTTGTTATTAGGTGATTAAAAACCCCCAAATGTGACACTATGACACTTGTTGCTCACTTTATCAACTCTTACTCAATGCAATCACTACTTCCTTGTAATTCTTAAAAAATTATCTGGAAATGGATAGGAAGACTGCATATTTGAATGCACACCCAGTGCACAAAAAGTGATCTTGACCTCACTAACTTTGAAGTTGATTTGGGGTGATACTAGTTGTATAAAGCAGAGTTTGCTTATATATTTGTTCTGTATAAGGAAAAAAAAAAAAATTACATTTTCCACCCATGGAAACCAATCAGCTTGCTTTTTATTACAAAGTAGTATATGTAGGCCAAGATCTGAATAAAGATAAACAAACCTATGTCTACACTACTATAGCATGCACTTTATTTCCTGTAAGAATAATTATACTTAATCTAGAAAAGCAAATCTTACTGTTGACCTTCTATTTTATACTGTATTGTGTTTAGAAAGGACCAGCTATACCTATGAAATCACGTAACTCATGCAGATCCTATCTCTATTTGCAATACATTTATTAGCAGAATGGAATGTTTTCTACCTGTTCCAATGTATATTTTGCTACAACTTTAGAGGTCACCTTTAGGGTAAGCTTTTAATAAAGAACAGCAGCTGAAAACCAGCTGTTCTTTTTAAGATGTTTATTTTTCTGGATCAAGCATAATTTTCATGTCCTGTACAATGTGATATGTACCAAGGCAGATATGTTTCTGAAAGTACTCACTTTCCAACATGTAACAAAACAAACAGAAGGACTATTTAATGTCACTTCATTTTGAAATAGGGCCTTTGAGTACCAAGAGTAATCTGGGATATTTTTACACCTGTTGCCCAGCTTGGGTTGGCAGCAAGTTACTGTCAAAAAACTGAAGGTTGTCTTCTACAGAATGTATTCTTTTCCAACTTTAGTTCTGGAGTGCTTTTTCCTTGTACTACTGGAGAAACACATACATTGCTGACTTTTTATTGACTGTGTTTATGAATCTTAAATCTTAAAATAAGGAGATATGCTTATGAGGATAAGGAAAGTGCTTAAGGAGATATATGAAGTGTTAGTTCTCATATTTAATTTAATTACAAAGGAATTTTTGTATTGTTCAGAATCCTGCTGATTTATTTATAATAACGGTTTATGTCTTTGAGTTCAAAGCAGATAATTGCTAGACTGAAAGTGGTTTACATGTACACAACATACTAGCTGGTATTAAAATTGTTCCAAATTATTATTTATTTTTTTAAAAAGGAAAAGTCTTGGTAAGTAGTCTTAAAGATTTCAACTTCAGCATTTCCTAAGGAAGAAAATACATTGAAAGCATCTTTTTAGTGGGATCAGATTTGTCTGTGGTGGAACAACATAACAATAAAGAGAAAAATATCACAAAATAACCACTTAAAATAAAACTGAGTATTATCATAACAAAATATGCTATCCAGTGTCTTTCATTTTACCTAGTATTCTGTCACAGATGATTGTTTCTAGAAGGTATTATGACCTACTAACTTGTGAATGAGACTTTACTATGAAGCTTTCAGCATGGAGGAAATACAGGTGTTAATTAAAGAGAACAAGCATGTGGGTTTTTTTCAATTATTAAAGTGAAGGTCAAGTTAAAATAGTTTGGTTGGTAGAAGAGCTGTACATACGATTTCATAATCAAAGCAGGATTCTATTTAAAATTCAGCATTATTAAATTACAATGAACACTAACTTACCTGGGGCTTTTTATGTCATTGTATCTTAGTGTAGAAAGGATCCCAAAAGAAAGTTGTACGCTGTCATAGTAAAATAGTACATATGAAAAGACAAGACCAGGCCAGACAAGAAAACTCATTAGACAAGCAAAGGTGTAAAGTCATGCTGGACATGGTGCATTTTTAACTCTACAAGCTCCAGGAAATTGTGATGGGATTCCAGATTGTAGAGACCAGAATGCCAATCTTCCCAAAGGACACAGGCTATCTTATTTCTGTACTGAATGAGGTTCAAAAAAACTTTCAGTGTTAAATGCAAGCAATCATATTCTAATGCAGGATCAAGCAAAAAAAGAAAAGACTTATGCAGAATAGTCTTAGGATTATAATCAGGTATGTAAAGGAGCAAAGGCACTTCAGTTCCATCTTTGGAGTTCTCCCCTGTTTGCTGCACCAGTTCTGTATGCCAGTTGATGATACAATTCCTTGCCAATTACTATCATGTGAAGTAGATGACAAACTAAGACAGCTTGCATTGAACATCTGACTCATCATACAAGTGTGACATGCTTGCAATCTTGGGACAGATTTTCCTATAATCATCTCATGTCAGTGGATGTTTAGGTTTAAGGATGCTTTAAAGGCCAGGTTACATTTTGACTAGTACCTTGACTTAATTAATGCTCTTGCTGAGTAAAATCCAGTTCTTTGTAAAAACGGCATTAGCAATTCCATTTCAGTACCGGATATCTGTACAATACACATACTATTTATATTCTAAAAAGAGAAGTCTCAAAACAAAGAAATGCTGACAGATAGAAGATTAATGATTTTTTTTTTTCCCCTGGCAACAGAATCCTTTGTTTCTCTAAAAATATTTTAAATGCTTAATGTATTTTTTTTTGTCATATTTAGATAATTTTCTATACAGAAAACAAAAATGTCAATGAGCTGGAATTAGTAATACTGAATGAATATATCATAAAAAGATGTCAGAAATCAAACTGAGATATATACATGTGACTCACATCAGTGCACAAAAAGTGTTTTCAAAAATATTAGTCTTAAACCTTGTGCAGTAAGTCAGTTGAAATGTATTTTCTAAATAAGAATTTAACAAAAAACCCCCAGCATTTTTCATTTTGAAAGAGATTTAGAAAATTACAGGAAGCATTTGAAAGAGAAACGACAAAAAAAGAAGTAATTTCCAACAAAACAGTTTAAGTTTAAAGAAAAATATATTCTGATATGACAAAATAATATTTTTGTCTTTCAGTTAGAGTCAGTAAAGCAATATTGAATTTGTTATGGAAGATACGGCGTTCAGGAACAAAGTTGTTATGCTCAGTAACAAGCCAGTTTTTACCTTACATAAGATTTTTGGAGAAAAAAATTACATGTTATCATTATCTCTGAAGACTCATGAGAAAGCAGAGAGCAAGCAGACTGTCCCCACAGTTTACATGAGGAAAAGGTTTCTGTTTATCATAGTGATCTCTCGAATCTTTTTAATCCTCTGTTAAAAAGAGAGAGACAGCTGCAATTGATGCCCTTCTTCCATCTGTGTATTGCTCAGTTGTTGCTTTTTCATGGAATTTGGGGATTGGTGTAATTAGACGAAAGGGTGTTGGGTTATGCTTAACAATTAACTCTGCTAATACAGCTGATATGTCCAAATGTTCCTTTTGGGTATCTGTGTAAATGTTTTCTCTTGATAATTCTCTACTCTTCACTTCTTACAATAATGAATTGACAGCAACTTCCACTATCTACAGTCCATGCTTATCAACTTTTAAATTAAATACATGAGAATGCAATTTCTTTATTAATAAACAGAGCAAACAATGATATTATGAGAGACAGATAAGGTGACATCAGAAAGTACATTAAGAATTTGCATTAGTGCAGACTGGACAACAACACTTAATCAAGAAAGATTAGGAATTCTACACTGCTGAATACTTCTACAATTGCAACTTGATTGACTTGTCAATGAAATGTCATTCAAGTATTGTATTACAGTCTTCAGTTTGGATCATTTATGTTGCAGTTAGACAAGGTTTAATCCTGGAAGGAGCTAAAGCTCAAGTTACTAGAGTTAACAAAGCTCACTACTTTACAGAATCAGGCCAGAGAGAGAAAACCTTGTAGCCAAAAAGGTAATCACAAGAGAGGCTAGAACTTGTTAGAAGAATTAAGCATATGTGAAAATAAGTAAATTACCTTGCAAAAGAAAGTAGGAAATAATATGAATAGATGTTATACAATTAAGTGATGCATCATGATACCATCACTGTCACACAGCAGTAGCAAATGGAACAGAGAATTCTATTAGGAAGCACAGCAACATGGAGACAAGTGACATTAGACTAATGAGACAAATATTCTTTTCCTCCTTCCACTTTTTCTTCCGCCTTTCTGGTATTATATTCTTCATAGCTCAGTCCCTCATTATATTTTGTACAGTGCTTAACAGGACAATTCCTTAATCATGACTGTAATCACTAGGAATGATTCTAATACTAAGCCACTGAATACATTTGTTAGTTATGAATTTTGTTCTTCTTAAGAAAGAGATATAAGCTCACAGAAACAACCAAAATCTCTAAATTAGAAGTCAGGATAAAAATCCATTGCTGATAAACACTGGAAGTGCCTGACTCACGGAGTACCGTCCTGATTGAGCTATGCATGTAGCATTTCTATGGAAGTCTCTTGTTCAACCCAGAACCAATATGTTTGGCAGAAATTAACTCCTAATTTCCATGTAAACCTCTATAATTCAGGAAACAAGCACCATGAAAATCCAGAGTCCAGATCTAGCAGCCATTTTCAGATCACACCTGACCCAAGTGGCAACACGCACTGACACCAGTAGCTTACTTACAAGCTTCAGCTGTGACTGCTTTATGTCTGTGGAGAGAAACAAAGAATGCAGTCATAGCATTCATAGTAGGAGTGATGGAATAAGAGTCTGTAACTTCAATTGCCCAGCTCTTGATTATCTGAGATCTCTGCCTCCTCCCTGACCCTCTGGACTTTCACCTGTCACTGAATAACCACCAAGCTATTCCTCATAGAGCATAGCTGCATTCGGGTTTTAGTTTTGACCTGTAGTACACTGTTCACATGAACCTCCCCATCAGCCTTATTTACTGTGTCTTGGATCAGATCATAGAATTTCTTTCCTTTCAGAGGATGCCCAACTGAAAGATTCAGTCCACTTGTCATCAAATGTGCTTTGTGGTAGGTTCTTATGGGAAGCAACTACCATTAGCAAGAGAATCACCACTCCTTCCCTCCCTGCTCCTTACATCATGTTTTGTAAATTTCAGAAAATCAAAACACATGAAAAAGGACACAAGAACATTTTAATAGTTATTTAAATATGCAGTAAACATTATTCAATAACATACTAATCAGAGTGCAACATCTGTATCTATTTAGCATACTCCAATCACTGCAAATAGCATGAGGGACAAGAACAACTACCAGGGAATTTGAGCAAATCCTCACAAAAAGTATATACTAGAGGAACTAGTATGATGTAGAGTTGTCATTGTTATCTTCTACATCCTTCATCACCACCACCTGCTGCACATTTTTCTCCTAAATTAGCTTCCTTCATTAAAAGTGATGCATGCCTTCAGCTACAGACCCCACTAAGGAATCTTTGTGCCTGTCTCTGTAAGTCTGACTTAACATCCTCTTCACAACAGTGTCCTCTCTTCCTGACAGCTCTAGCTTTCACATGCCTTTCTGTTTCTTTCTTTCCACCTACTAAGACACAGATGAGTGCTCTGGTTAAAAATAAATAAATGAACAAGAGTTAAAAAGAAACAACAGATGAGGCACCAGTGAAATCTTGCTCTGCTAAAGCAAAATCTTACAATCCACCTCTATCGATGAATGTAGTTGTACATATTGATTGAGGACAAAAAATCCTTTCCTGCTATTAGCTTGTCATGAAGAAGGCTTTTCCCATCAACAGTGTTCTCATAATGCATGGTATTTTCTTCAACTCTTGAATCTTTCTAGACATGCTGTGATTAGCTTGTCTTCATGAACTAGAGGACAGAACTATCACACAGAAGTGGAAGATAAGGCTCTTCTGGAATAGCTCAGATTTTGACTGTCTGGCCCATAAAAGTCCAGGAACATTTGTACTTCCTTTCCCATGGTCATAAACTCTGGAGAGAATGTGGAACTTGTGTCAAAGGGGAAGACTACTTATTTAATGAGTTATGTTGCTTATCCTTATCCTCATTTAAGAATTTGTCTGAATCAGATGATTGCTATCAGAAACATCCTCCTCTGCTAAGAACTGTGGGGCTATTTTTGTCTTGTAGGCCTTGTTTAAGATGGGGAAAATCCTAATTTAAGACTTCCTGGACTCCTTTTCTTCTTTGTCTCCCATATACAATCTTGGCTCTTGGATAGCTGTGGTAAGGGCTCGTTTTTTAGTGCTCAAAAGGATCAAATCCAAAATGAGCTGTGTAATGATATTCCAAATAAGTTGATAAAGAGTTGGAGGTTACAGCAAAATCAAACGAACAATGAGAACCTCATTGCTGGACAGAAAGGACAATATTAAAGCAAACTAGAAAATAAGGGAGCGTACAGATGAGTAGAGAGTTACCACTTGCTCTGACTGATTCCTCTGCCTCTAACTCTGAAAACTCAATTAGCAAGACAGTCTTCTTGCCAGGTGCATTGATTGCCACTACATTACAATAAAATATGAAGAAAAAGCAATTCAACTTACCAAAGTTGGTTGTACAAACATTCTCTTCCCCTCTGTTCCTGGGAAAGTAGCTATTATGGATGGCAATGTATGGATCACTACTCCCCTAGGGACACTGAATACTAGCAAGAGAGACTGGTTTTATACTGGCAGCATACTGGCAGTATTTAGCATTTGTCTGCATTTGGATGGACTCCAGTCATTGTTCATTTTTGAATAAGCAAATGTTAGGGCACTGGGTATGTAATAAAGTATTTTTATAATATCTTCTATGAATATGAGCCTACTTTGGGTGGGATTTATGGATATTTTCCATCAATTTACAAAATATACATCAATGAAAATCAAATTCAGCATATGTAAACCAAAATTATACAAAGTATTACAGTTAGGTTCACTAAATCCAAGCATAGTGACAATATTTTCATGTGGCTTTGTTAAAAGTAATTCAAATTATCACTCTTTTTCATCTGCAACAAATTTGCATGACATAATTCATTGGCTATTCTGAACAAATGCCATAAGAAATGCTTGTTTCATGCCAAGAACTCTCATGAAAGTGTGATTTGACACCAGCTATTTCTGATCTTTTCAGGACCCAGATTTGCAGCGCAACTTCCTTAACAGTGATTAAAAGTCCTCTAGCGTATTCCTTTCTATCCCTTTTCTAGACCCAGGAACATTCTTATTTCACTCACCATGCCCAGTGTGAATTTCTGTTTCAAATATTTCAGGCTTTGATACTCTGAGGCATACATATGCACCAAATAAGACAGTATTTACTAAAATATTCTGTATACATAACAGGAATTTTAAACAAAAGGTGAGCAATACCTTGGGATAATCAGAAATACCTCAATACAGAATTTCACTAGTTTATGCAAACTAGTAAATTCAAAAGCTGGACCAAAAACTAAGTCAAGTGAGAGTTACAACTTACAGTACATACAAGTAACACCATAATTATCTCTAAATCAGACACTGTAAATACAAGCATTTAAAAGTTAACACTGTTAATGCAGAAATATTGTAACTCATACATGTGTACGTGTAGATTCAAGACACAATTACAGGTAAGGGTATGTAGAAAAATATAATTTTCTCTCATCTGGGATCAAGCACTGTGCATTGCATGATTATAAAATATTACTACAGGACAGAGTTGGTAGTACTATTCTCGACAAACTATTACTATTTTCTTACAGTAATACATAAAGGCTGCACTCAGGGAAACTTGATTTACAGTATATGGGAGGAAAAATAAAGGACAGACTATAAGCTTACTAGATAATAAATATGTTATAAATAAATCAAAGGACAACTTAATATTTTTTTCAGAAGTAGAAGGATCTTAGTACTGCCACTCTAGGAGTTTATCCATTCTGACAAGTATCTACGACTATCAACACAGAGCTGTAAAATACATTGGCCACAGTTCCTCAGTTTTTCTTTAAGTGGTATCTTCATGAAGGGTTTTGTTTTTTTGACAAACCACCCAGCTCACAGTAATAAAAAAGCTTACTGCAGACTCATTGCAAAATGTAAAGACCTTTTATAGAACAGCATGTCTGAACTCAGCGTTACACAGAAATTTTGTAGTATTGGTTGAAATGTTCCTAAACTTTTTACCAGAGAAAAACTGCAAGCAAGATTTCATTTTTTTGTTACTCCTTTTGACTTCTACTTTTACAAATTACAAAAAAAAAAAAAATCCCACATTTTTCAAGAATACCATTTATCAGGTCACTTTTCTTCCAATATTTTTCAGGGATAATAAAGTACAGAAAAAGTCCTATAATTTTATCACTGGTATTTTTCCTTTGAATTGATGATAATGTCCACAACATTCCTGAGGTCCATTCTAGTATAAGAACCTCTCCATAAAGTCTCCTTCCTGCATTTACACAGCAGACCTTCTAGGATTTGTTCCAGTTCCAAGCTTAATACACCACGCCTATTCTACAACCTTATTTATATGTTACTACATAAGGAGCTCTATCTTACTCTGACAGCATCTTGTAGCCAGAGTGGTGGAAATCTTGGGCCAGGGCAGTACCTCTGCATTAGTATCTGTTCTATACCGTCTTCCCGGGGCCATTCTTCATCCTGGAAGCTAACAGACTTCATGAGGTAGTATGCCCTGTATCTGTCTTCATAGGGCTGGACTGATAGAATATCTACATCAAACAGGACAGTGTTTCTCGTCCACATCCCAAGCTGATCCATGTCCTGCAGATATTCCAGAATGCCTCACATGAAGTCTCTCTTCATCATCTGACAGGTTGTATGAGCCTGTACCTCACAGAGAATATACAACCGTAACCTGGACTCTACAAAGCTTAACACCAATGATCCACTGCCAAGGATCAAGTAGGAAGAAATTCCTCTTTAGATTTTGTATGAGAGGAAAAGCAGTAGAATTTGGGGACTGAGTCAGGAGACACACATTTTATTCCTGCTAAAAGCCAGGTATATGCTTCACTGTTTCCCAGGCCAAAACATCCTTCCTTAGAGCTTACAAAGAATAGCACCTTATAACCAGTCTCCAAAGAAATGTTTTTCAAGGGCCACAAAATACTGCAGTCCTCAAAAAAAACTACCAAAAACCCAAACAAGAAACAGGATGAGATGACTCTTGTCTACCTGTTCTGGGATACTATGAAATTAGGTGGCCCAAGAGTATTGGCCTCTCGTTCCCAAACGATGAAGACTCTTTCTCAGACAAGAAACATCAAAAGAAGCCTCTTCAGCAATCAGGCTATCAGTGAGCAGCATCTGACCTCCAACAACATTGCTTCCTACGAGTGACTCTGCTTTACTGATGCTGCTGGATCTGTTAAAACTTCAGATTGTCTATTACAGTAAACACCTACTTGCAGACCCATAAAATATCTTAAAGAGATAGTCAAGTGCAGATGTCTTTACAGTAAACATGTAAAGTAGCGAATCTATTTCTTAGGACTTTTTAAACCATTAATCTGACAAAAAAAAAAATCTGCTTTCTAAAGTATTTAAAAAGATTTTGCAACAGACTTTCACCTCTATAAACAAGAGCTTCATTGACCTTACTGAAATTATCTTTATTCTAGATGTGTGTTAAATCTTACATGTTCTACAGATTTATTGGAATAACTCAGACAGGAAAAATGAGGATAGGAGATAATGTTATACACCTCCACCCCAAAACACAGCTAGCAGAATTTATGAGAGCTTACTGCATAGCAGAACTTACTAGAACTTACTGTCTCAGCAGCAAGCTTATTTAGCCCTTCATGACTGACAGTCAGATGGTTCATATAACACTTGAGTATTTAAAAATATTTCTTGTCTAGCTTGTAGGCTGTAAACTGTAAGATGAATACAGTGCTGGGTAGAAAACTGGCACATAAGAGAGACTAGCCACTTTTAGAAAATCACACCCATAAGAGTATTTGTTTTGTTAGTATACACAGCCTAAAACTTGGAGCCTCTCTTTTCCTTGCACAGAACTCTGTCTGCCACCCTAAGGGTCTATGAAGCATGTTCTCCTGTCTGATTCCCTACAAAAGAAAATGCTTTCACATATCTGTGATAAAAATGAATTTTAAAGTTCCCATATAAGTAACAGGAAAGGAAACCTCATTCTTTCTAGTGTTTGTTTAGCAGCTAGACTTCAAACATTCTCTGAAAAGCAAACAACTCCAGGAAAAGGAAAATTGAAACACAACAAGCATACTGAACAGATGAAAGGTTTTGAATTGCATCTGCAGATTAAATAACAGGTTAACAATGATGGGAACCAAATACATAGTTACAAACCCAAGATAAAGGAAGGAACCAAACTACACAAGGTTCATGACAAGTATTAATTTTTCTACAGATAAGTTTGTAGCTTTAGCCTTTTTATTTTATACACCCTAGAATGAGAAATATCTTTGAGATCATGAAGCTTCAATGTCACACAGTTTATTCTTTTAACTTCTGTATATGAAACAGCAGTTGAAAACATCTGCATTTTGAGGAAAATTAATTATTCTGTATCAGATAAATGAGGAAGTCAGGAAATGCCACAATACCGTTGGGTGCTATTGCTTTAGCATATAGCAAATAATCTTTATCCTGACTCAAAATGTGTCATTGACCAGAAGTATTTATTGCATTACTGCATTGGAAAAGCAAAGCAAGAGCTCCCTCTATGTAACGCCAGGTGCATTACTTTGTCGCACTGTTTCAGATACATTTGTTTTATATTTTACAAGTCTTTACTGTGAATATGAATTATGCATGTGACAAATTGACAAAACAAAACAAATCAGAGTTCACAGCACTAGACAGAAGTCTTTTTTTTTCAGTAAAATGATAGACCATAATTACAGGCAGAAAAATGTAAGATGGCTAAACTAAATGAGTTGTTAGCAAAGGCCCATTGAAGGGACAGGGCTAGAATTTCAGATGAAGCGTGCCTAATTTCTGTTACACAAACATTTTTTCAAAGTATGTTAAAGAAGACTAATAAAAAACAACTGAGGAGGCTCATTATTATTGCTACAGTCAGATGACAGTAGTGATTTACCATTTTCTGCTGTCTTCCCTGCCTCTCCATTGAGAGCTTCTGCTCCACAGTAGGAATAATTCCTGAACCATCACAGATGGTTCACCATCTCACCCAGATCACCATACAAAATTATATTGATGCTTAGGGTTACTTTAATATCCTGGGTAGTTAACAGCAGTTGTTCAGAACTTGTTTCATGTGTGGTTGCTCCTGCTGCAGAAGCAATAATCTCCAAGAGAATGTCAGGCAGACAAACCGTAATTGCTTCAGCCAGATGAATGGCACTCATTTGCGTTTATAAATTGAAATTCTGAACACAAAGGTGATTCTTTAGTGATGCATTAAATGGGAACTATTACAACATTTCCAGCCTATCTTTGCAAGTATACTCCTGCCTTATGTAAACAATTCCAAAAGCTATTTGTGATTTTTCACAGAATGTTGGCAGACAACTCTGCAACTAAGGGGAAAAAAAATGCCTTTCTTCATGAAAAGGAATCAATAATGCATGATGGCAGTGAGCACTGTTAACATATAGTCACTGTAGATATTACTTACTGCCTTGAAGCTGTATAAAATTATTCCAAATTTCATTGCGCTTTCTAAATAAGACAAAGACATCTCTTAATCATCCTTTCCTTTCAGAAACAAAATTTTTGCCAGAAGACTTCCAGTTTAAGGTGGAAAATTACCTTCTATCTTGAAGTTTGTGTCAGTTCTATTTAAAATTTAACAAGCCCTGGTATTGATGTGCTTAATGTTATAGGTAACTAACATGTTAACAGCATGAAAGTCTTACTGTTTATTTTGAGGATTCCTTCCCTTCTCCTCAGTGGCTACGTTGACAAGCATTTCGCACAGACAATGGAGAATGAATGCTGGTAGCACACCGACTTCACAGACTCATTCCTCATACCCTGAGGAAAGAACAAATTTTCCTTAACTTGAGAATCATTAGTTATCTAGCAGAAATACTTACTGCCTCTACACCAAAACTTCCATCAAAATGCATGACTTCGACCAGAGCAATGTTTTCTTGTCAACCTGTGCTGCTGAGACAATTGCAACCTAGTTGCTGAAGAGATCCTCCAAGACTGCTCTAAGGACTTTTAGGCACAGGGCATCAAAAGAAGTCTGCTTCAGGAGTCTTAGTATTTAATTGTAAGAATGACAGTAACCAGCTTGGACCATTTGATTACAGACTTTTGCCATGCTTCCAAAAGAACAGGTTGTGAGAGGCTTGGTGCTTTTAGAATTAAAACCAACCAGATCTTCACAGCAGTAGTTTCTTGCTGGGGTATTAATCTCTCTCTGGTGTATACTCCTGCTTTGTGGAACTCTTCGTGTTGACAGGTCCCCTGTACTGAATGTTGGTTCAATAACTACTCATCTGAAGTACTCATCTGAATAACCCACTGTAAAACACCGATGAAGTGGGATTTCTGGACAACTAGAAATGTGCCAAAAAAACCTCAGACATAAGAGCAGGGAAGATACTTCTCTAGACAATGCTGATGACTCTGGAGCTGTAACACTAATAAATATACAGTTGTAAGGCACGATCCAGGTATGATTACAAGACAGGTGAGCATACTATGCCCTGTATTAGTAATTTGCTGGCAATCACAATATCAGACCTCTGGCAATTCTGTGCATGTCTTCTGGCTGCTTGAGCCTGTGCAGTAGTATTTTCACTGCCTTTGTGAGACTAATTGCACTAAAATTACCTGTGATGTGATCACATAGTTATCTGGGCTGACAGGCCTAACAAAATGACATCAATCTTCCCAACCAATGGCAGAAGTAGTGTGGGGAGGGACAGCCAACATAGTTGAACCAGAGGTAGACCACTGGCACCTGCTGCATGTTAGAGGAAGTAGCCTTTCATTTTGAGTAAAAAATTAAGTATTTACTCCAGGATCCTAAAGCGCATACTGAGAAATTCTATTCAATAACGAAACTTTTAGAAGTATACAGTGTTGATTTGTCTCTACTGGAAAAGGACATCTTAATACTGAATTGTATCTTCTGTTAATATTTAAATATGGGTCAGGCAACACTAGTGTGAATTTGCATTCATAATTCCTTTCTGAAAAGATAATTTGACACACTCTCCTTTTTCACTTTGCTGTGTATTCAGCTTTAGTTGCAAAGACCATTTACTGTGCTAATGCCTTTCCCCTTCAAAAATGTCTGTGCATGCCACGTCTCATGATGAATACCCATTTGTAAACAAAGTAGTGATTCATTATTATAGCTGAAGGGCATCGTTTTACCTGGGCGTAAATTCATCATTTTTTAATGCCTCACAGCTTGATGCTTGAAATCTCATCAAGCACTCTGAAAGCTTCGTTGACACAGACTGATGATCCAAACAATTAACTTAATAATGGCATCAGCAACTAGAGGTCAGTATCAACCAGTAAAAAGAGTGAGCCAAGTTCATCCCTGCTGTATGCCTAATAAAGTTAAAGGAGGTATTCTTGGGATCTATTTATTGTAAACAATATATTTGACCTCTTTTTTCTTTTTCTCAGCTAATTTTGAGTCTAGCTATACTACATTAGGTACTCTGTGGACAACAAATTGAAGTTTTGGTTTTATTTAATAGGTTAAACGTTATAAACAACTGGTAAACTTCTATACTGTTAAACACTATAAACAACACTCCTTTCTCAGAATGGTTTCACAAAAGCTAATAATCTGTGAAAACTCTGTTAGAGCTCAGCTGGAGAGAGCCACTTCTCAGCTGTTAATTACTACACCTCACCTGAGATATGGAGATGTGGTAACTGCCCATGTATATACTCCTGGTCTGCTCTAATGCATAGTAAAATAGCATTCAGTAAAACCCTCAGTCTTTGATGTTTTTCTAGCATTGTCTATCTCAGTGAATCTCTACATAATCTGGGATTCCACTGAGGAATGTACAGCATCACGTGCATTCAGGCTGAGCAAATCAGAATTGTCTTAAGGAAGATTTTCTGCTATGGATTTTGATGGATTCTAGAAGATTGCAATCATTACAACCACCTCATTATTATATCCTTTGCTATCAATCTTTTTGCAATATTAACTTATTATTAATTAATATTAGTTAATATTGGATGTGGTATATCTTGACTTCAGCAAGGCTTTCGATACCGTCTCCCATGGTATCCTCACAGCCAAGCTTAGGAAGTATGGATTGGGTGATTGTGCAGTGAGGTGGATTGGGAACTGGCTGAAGGACAGAGACCAGGGAGTTGTGGTCAGTGGAGCAGAGTCTAGCTGGACGTCTGTGGGTAGTGGTGTCCCCCAAGGGTCAGTGCTGGGTCCAATACTGTTCAATATATTCATCAATGACCTAGACGAAAGGATAGAGTGTACCCTCAGCAAGTTTGCTGATGATACAAAACTGGGAGGAGTGGCTGACATTCCAGAAGACTGTGCTGCCATCCAGCGTGACCTGGATAGGCTGGAGAGCTGGGCAGGGAGAAATTTAATGCAATTTAACAAGAGCAAATGTAAAGTGCTGCATCTGGGGATGAACAACCCCATGGATCAGTACAGGCTGGGGGCTGATCTGTTGGAAAGCAGCTCTGGGGAAAAAGACCTAGAGGTCCTGGTGGACAAGAGGATGACAATGAGCCAACAATGTGCCCTCATGGCCAAGAAGGCCAATGGCATCCTGGGGTGCATTAAGAAGAGTGTGGTCAGCAGGTCAAGGGAGGTTCTCCTCCCCCTCTACTCTGTACTGGTGAGGCCCCACCTGGAATACTGTGTCCAGTTCTGGGCACCCCAGTTCAAGAGAGATGTAGAGCTACTGGAGAGAGTCCAGCACAGGGTCACCAAGATTATTAAGGGAGTGAAGCATCTCTCTTATGAGGAAAGGCTGAGAGAGCTGGGTCTCTTTAGCCTGAAGAAGAGGAGACTGAGGGGAGACCTCCTTAATGTCTATAAATATGTTAAGGGCGAGTGTAAGGAGGATGGAGCCAGACTCTTCTCAGTGTCATCCAATGTTAGGACAAGAGGCAATGGGAGTAAGTTGGAGCTCAAGAGGTTTAGGGTAAACATAAGGAAAAGCTTTTTCACAGTGAGGGTGACGGAGCACTGGAATGGGCTGCTCGGGGGGGTTGTGGAGTCTCCTTCTCTGGAGGCGTTCAAGACCCACCTGGACACATTCCTGTGTGACTTGATCTAGGTGATCCTGCTCTGGCAGGGGGGTTGGACTAGATGATCTTTCTAGGTCCCTTTCAACCCCTAACATTCTATGATTCTATGATTCTAACCTCAGCATTTAAAGAAATACAAAGTACTAAGTCTTAAAACTAGCGGATTTGGTTCTTCCTGTAGAACTCTGTGACGGTTTAACAGTGATCTTAATATCTTGTGCCAAGTGATGTAATCATACCTGGCAAACGGTGCCTAGGAACTGCCAGTTTCGAGCAGAAGACTGACATATTAGTAGCTTTGCTTTCTGAGGAGAGCCAGGTGCTTGGAGTTAGATGCAAAGGGCTTAGGTATTGCCTTGAAGCTAAGCTGTTTCATCCTCTCTTTGATAGTAATAAATGGGAGAAATTCCCAAGTCAGATGACTATAAAAGTGCTCCGGATCCAAAGATGACACCTGCCACTGTCTGCCTGCCTCCTTAGTTTTTTTTTTCAAGTTTTTGTCATTTTTATAATATTGATAATTTCTACAGCCTCATCATTCCCTTGCTCTAACAGAGTTATTTTAGCTCAAATTTGGAACAAATTCATCAGATATTTCACAGTAGTTGCTATGTCTTTATGGTACAGTTAGGGTTCCCATGTTGAACTAATCCTTTTCCACTTGTACATCTGGCACCACAGAAAAAGTGTAAGTGCTTAGCTAAGTGATTTTCCTACCTGTAACAACTGAGGCACAATTACAACCTGAACTGCTTCTTCTATTTGCCAGGTTCATTGCAAGCATCAGTGACCTTGCAGTTGCAGTTTAGTTGCAGGAGAAACAAAACCTTGCATGCTAGATATGAAGATACTATTTGCTACTTTAATACTGATTTTAGTACAGTTATTAACAAAGTAACACAAGCACTGTGTAAATGTACTGAACTTTCATATATTAAGATGCTGGGCGTGTTCAGTATGGTGGGTTTTTTGAGAGAAGTAAAAATCAGATTAAAGTAATTCTAAAGAAACAGACTATTTGAAACAACACAGCATACAAATAAAGATGATGCAACTCCATACAGAGTCAACGTATGTATTTGCTTGATAAAGTTTAACTCATTAAAACCAATTACTGAGGCATGAAAGATGGTGACTGGTAGAGAGCATGGACAAAAAGAAGAGGAAGCATCAGGGAGTTACGTACACCTCAGTCAACTGGAGGTCTAGTAATGCTCCTAAATTATGATAAGCTGTAGGGAAACAAGAATGCATACACAAGTGTATATCTTAAATCCATTTCTCTGAAACCTTTCAGTTCTAGATGAAATTCTTTGCTACTGCTTATAATTTCTGAAAAGCAATGAATCTAAGTTGAATCTGAAGAGGTAAATGTGAACATCTATTTATCCTCTTTCATAACGTAAGAGAAAGGAGCCATTCCAGAAAACTGGAAGAGGCTTGAAGTTAAAAGAGAAAATACTATAAAGCACATAATTAATGTGGTGAACTCTGCCACAAGATGTGATAGCAGCAGACAGAAAGAGCATACATTTAATGAAAATATTGTTACACTAGGCAGAATACTAGAATACATTTCCATAGATGTAAAGCAATTAGAGTATTGCTAGATTTATCAGGTATTATGATTAACCAATAAAAGCAGGGAAATTGAAGCAAAATAATACTGTACGCCCCTTTATTCAAACTTCACTGTTATCACAACTCTTATACAAAAGCAATCAGACATCACAACTCAAATTCTGATGACTTCACATTTTATAATGCATCTCTTAGGCAAGACCTGCCCCCCCTTCGACTCTGTTCCTTTTCTATGGAACATGTGTACATTTGGGTGGGGGTTTTTTTGTTATGTTCTGCTGTATATAAATCTGGTGAAGATTTCTAAATAGAGAATGGATATGAGAAAGTGGTATCTTTTACAGGCAAAATTAATGTTGTGGTGCATGGTCTGTAATGCACAATTGTTCTAAACACCAAAAAAAAAAAAAAGAAATTTCTTCAAACATTGCTTCAATTGGATGAAACAGAAGCACAGTGGCTAAATATTTTGTCCACCAGCATCTGTGCATTAATCTTTTTCTTTTCTTTTATGAAGATTTCTTTATAAGGAAGATTAAATGTGTACATATGTGTCCAGGCTTCATTTAGCAGATAGGTACAGCCCAAGCACCACCAATCAAGAGGGTATGCTTTATAGGCTTTACTGTAAAGCATCTCCTTTGTCCATGAAGTTTGTTTGGAAATTTTAGATTACTTTAACCCAGCACTACCAGCTTACCAGTAAACCACACCCTAAGCACTACACCTTCACATCTTTTAAATACCTCCAGGAATGATGACACTACCACTTGGCCCTGGGCAGCCTGTCACAGTGCTTTACAGCCCTTTTAGTGAAAACATTTTTCCTAATATCTGAACTAAACCTCCCCTGGCACAACTGGAGGTCATTTCCTCTTGTTCTATCTCGTTACTTGGGAGAAGAAACCAACATCCACCTCTCTACAATCTCCTCTCGCACAATTGTAGAAGGTGATAAGGTCTTCCCCAAGCCTCCTTTTCTCCAGGCTAAACAACCCCAGTTCCCTCAGCTGCTCCTCCTAAGACTTGTTCTCTAGACCCTTCACCAGCTTCATTGCCCTTTGGACATGCTCTAGAACCCCTATGTCCTTCTTGTAGTGAGGGGCCCAAAACTGAACACAGTATTCGAGGTGCAGCCTCACCAGGCGGACGATCACTTCCCTAGTCCTGTCTGGCCACAGCACTTCTGATAGAAGCCACCATGCTGTTGGCCTTCTTTTTATGCATGTATTAAAGTTTTTAAGCTCGAGTTTTCTAGCACTGATACTTTTAAAGAGCAATCAAGCAATGTGAAAAGGTAACTTCAGCCTCAGCCCGAGAAATTTTTTTTTGGTTTTGTTTTTTTGCTTTTTTAAATAAAAAAGGATGCCCCTACTGTGCAACCTGTTTCAACTCTGCTGGAGTATTTGATGCTGGCCATTGTCTGTTCCTTTAAAGTAACAGATAAACAGACTATTTATTTGGCTTGGTTTACCAATTCCTATGACAGGCTAGACTATTTTAGTTCTGTAGCTTTCTCTTCCAAGATTTATGTAGGTGTGGTTACCAGGTTCTTAAGAGATGATCATTAAGCAACCTGTCTTTTCTATTTACAGAATAAAGCAAAGTGAGTATATTTAATGGTACATCTACTTTGAGACTAACACAGTAAAGGACACAGCTACTTCTTCATTTGCAAAGTAACCATGTCTTAATTTTAAAACAGAGCTAGATGTGTAGCTCATAGATTAGACATAGGTTATTTTCATACCCAGTGATTTATATTAGTACAGAAATTGAAATTTCCAATACAGAGCTATGCAGACGAAAAGCACTAAATTATTTTATTAGTTTTCATTGAGAGTACAGAAAGGACCAGTAGTACAGAACATATTATGCCATTTTATAGACACAGCAATAACGAAAACATTGCTGAAGCAATGAGACTTGCCAACCACGGATGAGACTCGGGAGAAATCCTTTAACAGATGTTTCCTACATCAGACAGATACTTACCCCTCTCTGGTTACCATGATCTTGAGAATTCATGACTTGATTCAGTGATCAACACTTCTTCAGTAGTCCCATAAAAAACAAATTCTTGCAATAGGTTTTCCTTCCACACAGCAGCTGGTAAAATATATTCATGGCCTTGAGTCCCTTATGGTGAAGTTGTATTACAGCATTCTTGTGTTCATGACATAATTAGGGTTCTGTCAGCACATCAGTCATACACTGATGAATGCACATTCCATTTTCTTTGCCATTTTAAAAGCTACTATCCTCACAGTGACCAGTGACTACTGTACTACAAGCTGACCTGACCACTTGCTTACTTACTGAAAATTTCAACTGCTGTGCTCCAGGTCTATTTATTATTATTTACTGGAAATGTAGTTCAATGAGCTTCCTTTGACAGCTGTTATTTATTATTTTTAAATGCCCCCTAATACACAATGCAGTGAATACTATTCCCTCTGGACAGCTTCTTTCGTTAGCTTCAAGTTTCATCATTATACATTATTTAGGCACCATTCACAAAGACACACCAAACTCATTCTAGACTACGAAGTCACCACCTAAAGTAAGAGCTTTAGCATCTTATACCTAAGACCATGATTAGCAAAAAAATAGTAGTTTGACATGCTAGATAAACTTGGAAACACATACAGTCAAAGGAATATCTTTTTAATGCAATGCCCAGACCTACTTATTTCATTTTCTTTAATGTTTCTTTAGAAGTCTTCAAATATGGGTCGTGTTAATAATATTTTATATCTATAACATAGGCTTCATCCCAACAATGCTTGCTCAGCTCACATAATATACATTGCACACATAACATCATTTTTGCAAAAATATACCTTGAAACAATCTGTAGCAAAAAGTCAGTGAAAATAAATTCTTGCCAAAGAAATGTGAGAAAGCTCTTGATTTTTCACATTATTTGAAGATTTTTAGAGTTACATTATAGCTTTCTGTCACAGTTTATACCTCTTCAATTTTCACTGATTTTCATAAAGAAAATACCACAGGTCAATTTAAGTTTTTTGCTGCTTTCCATTTAATTTGTTATTTATCCTGTTGGTATGAACAGTAACTCAGGTACCTAGAATGGCGTAATTTTTTTCTACTATTTTTTCTGACAAATATTAAGGTTTCTTAGGAGTGGGATGACAATTAGAGGCATCCTGAGTGAGGACAAATGACTTTTTTTTTTAAAGTGTATCTTTATACTAAGTATTCTCAACTCAGTTAAACTTTTTTTACTTTTAATAAGGTAAGTTGGGATTAATAATTCAATTGAAAATCATGGGTCTTTCTTAGCATATAACTGGCATAGGAAAACCAAAAAGTTTGATTCACAATAAATATTTCATAGCAAGTCATCTCATTTGGACTGGACACAAGATAGAAAATCACTGAATAACAGGGCAATTCCAGCAACATAGTTTTTATAATTATATCCTGAACAACAGTGAAAGTGAACACTGGAATTTAGCCTGTCAGTTTAAAACATGCACTTCAAAATACATCACCTTGCCTACTTCTTGCACATAAATCATGGAGTGCCAGCTTTCCTGTGCAGCCCTTACCTTCTCAACTGCTAAAAATTGCTGGCATCATTAACTCACTTCATATTCTGCTATTTCTCTTTCTGCCCAGTGTGTCACCACCTCATTTTCTCCTGCATCCCCCAGTTTGACAGATGCACTGGCAGTAATACTTTTCTAGGTTTTGACTTCCTCAGATTCTGCTGTTTTGCCAGCTTCCTCCTGAGAGCGCTGCTGCATCAGGAGCTTGCTTCCCCAGCTTGCGACTAAAACGAAGCAGGCTTCGTTCCACAAGAACTGCGATATTGTGTCCCACAGAGATGCTGCTTATTTCCAACTTAACCCACGCTGGGCGGATTTATCCATGATTTGCAGAAACGACGACTTTTCCAAGGACAGCAGTGCATGTAGTCTGCATTACTGTGGCCTAGACAGTTCTGTGTCACTGACACGGGTAAGGAACACGCTCTATTTGTACACCATCTATGCAGAACATCACACATGAAATAGATTCATGACCTCTGAAAAATCAAGCAGAGTTGTATTCTGTGTTGTTTGATTGTATGTGCCTGATTTTTAGACATGCTAATCATAGCTATTCTTTCGTGTACAAGACCTTGTATAAAACTGGCATATAACAAATAGCAAGTTTCATTTTTCTCTTAAGAAGAAATTTTAAGAGGGAAGCTAGGCTGTAGTGGTGATTGATTGGATAGATTGATATGGAACCCTATCAAAATCATGAAATTGCTGATAAAGCATTAATTCAGTAAGGAATTAAAGGATAATTAATTTTCAAAAAGTAGAAATACATATTAAAAATAAATATAAAACATATACACACAAAATACATAAACTCTCAGTTAAAAAAAAAAAAAAAAATCAAACCTGAAAAATGTAAAACTTCAACTCCTAGAAGAAAGCAACCTATTTTTATCAAAGCAGTCCCAAACCAGATCATAGTGGGCTGAAAGTCACTTAAGAGAAATCAGCTTCCTCTGCATCTTTGAAGGCAAAACCTATTTAGTAGTAGCTGAACTGTATTTTAGATACTTTGAACAGAGACTTCTACAGGTGGAGATAATTTTCCCCCAGATTATGTTCTAGGTATTGTTGTTCCCACTTACATGGTATCACTGACTCTTTTTTTAGTGGTTTGCTTCCCTTCTTATGTCATTGCTTGTCAGTGTGGTTTTCCTTTCTGTTAAATTAGCCTACAGTCAAAGCAATGTCCCCTTTGAAAAAACAAATATAAAATAAGACATTTGGTGGTCACTGTGAGCCTCAATGGTTTTATTCTATTTGTGTAAATATTTATATAGTCTCTTGTGAGCCATACTGGAAGCTTTTCACTATTACAAAAAGAGTCCAGGGGCCGCACTTATCAAGACAGCAGTCTGCTCAAACCCAAGACTACTGTAGTTGGTTATGTCTTTGGGCAGCTTCTTAGTGTGCACTTTCATTATTCAGATATTATTCATATTGTTTGCAGATATAAAACCTACAAATGCTCATGCAGTGTGCTTCCAAGGGCCAGTTAGAGGCCATCTTTGGTTTATTTTGTGCAATTCTTTCAGGTTTTTTTTTTCTTCACCAGCTTCTATGTATCAGTGACCAACATTAACATTTCCCTAGCTACTTTGGTGTCTAAAACTTTTTACGGTGATGGCATTTTTATTCACTGACTTACACAGCTTCTCTTTTCCTTAGATCTGACTTAAGATGGGTAGTAAAACAAGCACAGTTCACAACTACTTTCTCAACAACCCTTCTTAGCCTGTGATGGGCCACACACTATTAATATAAAATTCTCACCGTTTATGAAGTCTCCACGAGGGAACTGAAGGCAAAGCTTGAAATACAGTAAAGAGAATTTAAAATATCTGAAGGCAAAGGGAATAAATCATTCCTAGTACTGCAGTGTTGCCAACCCTTAAATCGAAAAAGTACATCCAAAAGCACGGTTTTGTCCTTTTTGAAGTTTCCAGTACTCCTGGCAAACATCTTCCTCATGAGCTTCTATCAGGTTATACCCTGCCAAATAACCTTACTGCCAAATCAACACTCTTCCCACTTCACAAATCATGAGAACCTTTACTGCACAGAAGCCCACCTCCTATTGCTATAGCAGTTTAATCAGCAACCCTTTGCTGACAGTCCTCTGCCAACATATCTTACATACAGTATTTCATTATCAGAAGGGAAAAAATCACAGAATCACAGAGTGTTAGGGGTTGAAAGGGACCTTGGAGATCTTCGAGTTCAACCCCCCTGCCAGGGCAGGATCATATAATCTAACCTACAACCTAATCTAACCTGAAACCTAATCTAACCTACAACCTAATCTACCCTAACACAGGTCACTCAGGAACGCATCCAGGCGAGTTTTGAAAATCTCCAGAGAAGGAGACTCCACAACCCCTCTGGGCAGCCTGTTCCAATGCTCTGTGACCCTTACTGTAAAGAAGTTCCTCCTCATGTTAAGGTGGAACCTCTTGTGCTCCAGCTTATATCCATTCCCCCTAGTCCTATCACAAGGCATGAGAAGAGGCTGTCCCTTTCCTCTTGACACTTAGCCCTCATATATTTATAAACATTTATCAAATCCCCTCTGAGTCTTCTCTTTTCCAGACTAAAGAGCCCCAGGTGTCTCAGCCTCTCCTCATAAGACATGTGCTCCAGCCCCTTAATCATCCTTGTAGCCCTCTGTTGGACTCTCTCAAGCAGATCCCTGTCTCTCTTGAACTGGGGGGAGCCCAGAACTGGACACAATACTCCAGGTGAGGTCTCACCAGTGCAGAGTAGAGGGGGAGGAGAACCTCCCTCGATCTGCTGGACACGCTCCTCTTGATACACCCCAGGATACCATTGGCCTTCTTGGCCACAAGGGCACATTGCTGCTCCATGGAGAACTTGTTGTCCACCAGGACTCCCAAGCCTTTCTCCACAAGACTGCTCTCCAGCAGATCACCTCCCAGTCTGTACTGGTGTAATTTATTATTCTTACCTAGATGCAGGACTTTACATTTATCTTTGTTAAACCTCATTTGGTTCTGCCCTGCCCAGTTCTCCAGCCTGTCCAAGTCTCGCTGGATGGCTGCACAGCTTTCAGGTGCATCTGCCGATCCTCCCAGTTCTGTGTCACCAGCAAACCTGCTGAACAGACACTCTGTGCTGTCAGCAATGTCATTGATAAAGATATTGAACAGGACTGGACCCAGCACTGATCCCTGGGGGACTCCCCTGGTTACAGCTTTCCAGCTGGACTTGGCACCGTTGACCACCCCTCTCTGGACTCTATTGTCCAACCAGTTACTAATCCATCTTACTACCTGCTCTTCTATCCCATACTTCCCGAGCTTCTCCACAAGGACATTATGGGAGACTGTGTCAAAAGCCTTGCTAAGGTCAAGATAGACTATATCCACTGGTCTCCCTGCATCTAGCCATCCAGTTACAATATCATAGAAGGCTATTAGATTAGTCAAGCATGACTTCCCCTTGGTAAATCCATGTTGACTACTCCTGATAAACTTCTTATCTTCCATGTGCCTAGAGATAACCTCCAGAATGAGCCTCTCCATTATCTTTCCAGGGATGGAGTTAAGACTGACTGGTCTATAGTTTTCTGGAATCTCTTTCCTGCCCTTTTTGAAGACTGGAGTGACATTGGCTTTCCTCCAGTCCTCCGGCACCTCTCCCGTTTGCCAAGATTTTGCAAAAATGATGGAGAGTGGCAGGGCAATGACATCAGCCAATTCGCTCAGCACTCTTGGGTGCATCTCATCAGGGCCCATGGACCTACGTATATTCAACTTACGTAACTGGTCCTTAACCCAGACTTCATTGACCAGTGGAGAGTCATCCTTCCCCCAGGCTTTCTCCCCTTCAACCAGGGATGGGAGTTCACAGGGGCTGGTCTTAGAAGAAAAGACTGAAGCAAAGAAGGTGTTGAGAAACTCTGCCTTCTCTGCATCCTTGGTTATTAAGACTGCTTTCTCATTCAGCAGTGGCCCCACACTTTCCTTGTTCTTCCTCTTGGCACTGTGCTTAGCTCCTCTTCATGAATTTTTGATTTGCTTATACAGTAAAAATTTCTTTTCTTGAATGTGTTTCATCACCTTTTGTCCCTTCCTTAAGTTAAGACAGCAATCAGAGAAGTGTAAGAAAGCCTTGCCTCCCTCTTCTGCTAAACAAATGCTGCTCTCTCAGCTTCTCATTGTCCATCACGTGCTCCAGCTCCCTAAACATATTGGTGGATCTTGTCTGGTTTGTCAACGTCTTCCTGTGCTGAGGAATCCAAACTACAGGCAGGAGTCTGGATTCAGCTTCATATGTGCTTACTAAACAGAAATAATTGCTTTCCTTAAGCTGATGGCTACATGCCATCTGAAGTAGCACTGAACGTGGTTAGCCTTCATGGACACAAAGGGTACACTGCTGGCTCATTTTCCATCTGACCAGCAGGACATCTCCTGTGCTCCATCCTGCAGCACTGCTTCTCTGGCAGTCAGTCCCTAAGCCAGCATTTGTTGCATGGGGTTATTCCACCCCAATAGTTGGACTTGCAAAAGAAGCATCTTCTTGCTTCTGTACAAGCCCATGCTTGGTTTCTGAGCTCCCTCATGTCTACAAATTGTAGTACCTATATACACTCTGAAATCCAGCAAGCCATTAAACAGTTCTGGTCTATGAGGACCATATTTGTTTTCTTTTTTGCTTCCTTATCCTCCTTAGTACT
Source organism: Todiramphus chloris collaris (assembly GCA_025345505.1). Classification (NCBI taxonomy): domain Eukaryota; kingdom Metazoa; phylum Chordata; class Aves; order Coraciiformes; family Alcedinidae; genus Todiramphus; species Todiramphus chloris. Next base: position 6,110,297 of record JANVCC010000035.1, read on the forward strand.
TACTCCTTGACAAAAAAAAAAAAAAATCTTTGCTGGCTCTTCCACCCTTTCCAAAGCTCTCCCTGGCTTGAAAGCGAGGAATGAAATGAAAACCTCAGGTGCAGTAAAGATATACTGCTTCCTTCCAGCCAGGAGGAAAAATCTTTTTTTCCACTTTTCATGAGGAAAGGCAGAAAGTCATAAAGAATGAAAGCTATTTATCCTACTTCAAAACCATCTCTAGCCTTTACCAATATCAGCAAGGTCTACTCTTTCCTTCCAATCTGTTACCCTTGACCGAGGTTCAAGAATAGTGATTGCAAGCTCTTTGGGCCAGTGCTTGTATGGCTTCATTGGAAAGGCGGACAACACTTCTGCACAGAATGAGTATTTTAGAAAACAAAACCAGAAATCATAAAAAGGGACATTCACATTACTTTCAATAGTCAGTTTGAGTTCTGTTACTGCATTCTTACATGACTTGCTGATAGGGGTGAAGTATTAAATATATGTATGGAAGGCATCCAGTTTTGTTTAATTTACAGGCATTGTTTGAGGAGCTATGAATCATGTCAGAGATTTAAAGGGATTACCGATAGAGAAGAGTGTAACCTTTCCTCTAATACAACAGCTGTTGTGAATAATTTCCATAATAACAGTTGCTTTTAATTATATAAAGAACTGCAAAGCCTTTTTAGCTTCGTATCAATAATGCAGCTTTGATTCAAAAGTTGCTAAAGAGATAATCCTCAGCCTTTTTTTTTGGTCAAGGCCAGTTCGTGAATAGCAATGATTTAAATCCCAATGTCACAATTTTTTTCAAGGGGAGGAAAGAATAGTCTTTATTTCCCTGGAACTTGGACTGAAAAACTACAAACAATGCTTGGAAAACATTGTTTTTCTGAGCATAACATTCAAGAAATCTTACTGATGTATAAACAAACACATTTAAAATAAAAATACCAGAAATATGGAACAGACATGAGAAAAAAATTATCCTAAAATATCTGGTCCAACACTACTAATAAGAAACAAACATATCTATGTCTAGAATTGGTGAGTTTTACTTAAGAAGGATTATTTTTAGCAATTTTCAAGGCCCAGACAAGTCAGTGAAAATTGCATTTCTTTATCTTCCACTCTTCCTGCTTTTCTCTGTGATTGAATACTGGCCTCTGACTGCTTAATGCTTATTCATTCCTCATTTCCTGGGCAGATCACTAGTTTGTAAAGATAATTAGAGACCCCTGCTATTCCTTCTAAGCCTTGAATCTTCAGGCTAATTAAAATGGAGTGCTGCCTGTACATATGCAGCTGATAAAGCCTTGCAGCAAGATAGCAGGAATCATACTATTTGTGTAACAGAGAAGTAAAAGCTGCTTGCATCTGCTAGGACAGTTTTTTGCTATGGCTCTCATTGTATTTTGCTCAGCAAACCTCACTTATTTTGGTCTGTTATTAGAGCTTCACGGATCTTATAATGCTATCTATGCTTCAGTAAATATTATCCTGATGTTTTTCAGGACGGCATTAAAGTACAATACCTAAACCCGAAGGAAAGACAAGAAATTCTTCATCCCAAGATCATCTCCTAAATCCTCTTATTTTTCCTTAAGGTATTATTCTTAAATGTAAAACTTCCAGGGTAGGAGAATACACCTCAGAGCACTGTATATATAAATGCAACATTGGCATGAAGGCTACAAGGAATGTTTTTGCCTCTCTCCAGGTACCAATTTTCTCATTTTTCCTTTCATGTGTTGTAGTCTGTAGATAGCCTAGAGGCACTGATGGACACTTTTTCTTAAGTATCTTCAAGGGTTTACCCTTTGAATAAACTCCTGCAAGTATTAAATATATTCTTTTGTCGTCCAGACAAATGTAGTAACTTTTACTTAATTTGGGAGGAGCCAATAACCGTCAACAAAACAAGAAAAACTACTGGCACTGAACTGTGTCCCAAGATACAGTAGTTATGAGCACTGTTCATAAGTTGCTAGGTAGGTTGTCTGTACTTATCCCACAAATACCCAGCTTCAGTAAGATCTGCTTTCCCCACCCTGAGGCAGTTGCACATTGCTGTCAAACTTGTTTCTCCAAATGAAGTTAAACTATGACTGTAAATTAGATTATGCCATTGTGAATGGGTAGAAGCACCTATGCTCATGATAAAAGCAAGCAGATTTAATGGGGAAGGGGATAAGAACTTTCAAGGAGCCTAAAATTCTCAGTACAAATTCATAAAATAACTTTGTTTTTTTCAGTTATTTTCCAAATATTTTATTTCTGAATTTAGGCTGGGTCTTAGTCAATTATTCTCCAATATTATTCTGTAATTTAAGAATAGCAAAAGATGCTCTTTCCTTTGGGCGTATTATTTTGGAAAGAAACATTCAGTAAAGAAACTTGATATTGCTTAATATGGTTATAGAACCTTAAAATGCCATAATTTGTGTACTACACTGAGTATTTCTGAAGGAATCCATACATTTTCAAGTTTGTTCAAGTTTGATCTCAGAGGTCTGATACTGAGACGTAAGTAGTCAAAAACTGTGGCTTCCCCCATTCAACATCAGTGCTACCTAGCCTTGAACACACCTATGTTACCAGGAAGCTAAATTTCTTCTGTAGCAAATTTTCTGCACCAAGGATGTACACAAGCATCAAGACTTGAAGATACCAGTTTGTTTATACTGCATATGTAGATGGAATTGACTATCTCTACATGTCTTGCTTTCGGAGTCTCCTCCAAGAGATGCAGTTTCTTTAATGTTCACTAGGTCAGTTCTTGAACAGAAACATGGTGAGGAGAATATTGGTCTCTGCAACCTTCTCTCCTGCTGGATTAGTGACACAAGCAAATAATACAGCTATGTTCAAAACACTCAATCTGATTTGGAGCAGCGTATGGACTGCTGATCTCCTGCCACAAAAGGAACTGCTGTTATTATCGGTTTATTAGGTACACTGGTGGAGAAAGGAAGAGGAGTTTCTTTACTAGCAAAGCATTTCCCTTCAACAGAAAAAAATAAAATAAAATTTAAAAAATGTGTGTAAACAGATACTCAATACTTAATAACAGAACTTAATAGCTACACCATTAAGGTGCAAGTTCACTCCCAATAAGCTAAAATTAAATTCATACTCTCAAAAGCTGCTGTTACAATTAACAGCAAAATCATAGCTTAAGATCAGAATATCCTTCCAGAGAGAGTTATATTACAAGATATGAAGTCTGAGGTGGCTATGTTCAGCAGTCTGATTACGAAAATTAGATTTGATAATTCCAGGCTAATCTAAATGACCTTGGTTCCAGCCAATGCTCTCGTTAAAAACAAAGTATGCTATGTAAAGTAAAAGCACTCTGATAAGAGAGACAACCTTAGCCTTAGTTCAGAACACTGTCTATTCTGGTCCTGATTATCTTCTCAGGGGTTAGAAACTCTAGGATCAATCGGTCTCCATTTCCCAGGGAAAGGGTGCACCACTGATTACCCAGGCATCAATGGATTGCTATAGCAGCTTAAAGAAGCTGCTACATTGTCTTTTTTAAAAAAAATTGCTTTGCTTGGATAACTATCCAAAAGAGAGAGTTCACTGCTCTGAATCCAAAGTGAAGAGAGGCATCTAGGCAACTCCATGGAACTTCCCAGACAGTACCTGGCTCAGAGTACTAGTGAATCATATTCTTAGACATTACTCTCCCTTTACACTGCATAAGGAAATTATGTGACTGCTTGAAGTTACGCAGCAGGGTATCCCATAGCAGGAGCTGGCATTGTTCCCTGTGTGGCTAATGGAGAGAAAGATATAATGAGGCCTCTGCTCTAAATCACTGTCTGGTGAGGTGCCTACCTTTTGCCATTGATTAGATAGGGAGTTCAGAGTTTTCACTACCTTATAAATATTGTATAGTCGATGGACCTCAATTATTACTGAATGTTGGGGAGTGTGAATAGCTTGCTTCTTTCCTTTTAAGTTTAATTCCCTCTTGTGGATTTGACCCTTTGGTCTGAACAAAAGAAAAATTCAGATTTAAAACAGGTTAGTTCTGCTTTTTTTTTCCCCCCCGCTCACTAAAGGCCAAGTGATTAATACAGTACAAATGTCTCTTAGGAAAGAAGCATGATTTTCAGTGTTTGAAAGCAATCCACATCTAATTCCTGACTGAAAATGGCAAAATTACTCTGCTGAAAACTAACATATCAAACTAGCCAAGATTTTTAAAGATTTTTTTTTTTTTCCACAGCTCCAGGGTAATCAAGAATTGATATACCAATAAGAAGCTATTTTTCTAAAAGAGCGGTGGACTTGTTTGCAGCCCAACAATCATTGACAGGTGAATCTGTCATACTGTTAATCACTACTCAGGGAAATCCTGCTAATACTGTGACAATATTGAAATATTAGTAAATTTAAAAAAATATAATTGCACACATAATTAAGTGTCAGGTTTTTGTTTGTTTTTGCATCCTCTATCTAACTCATGTCCTCCTTTAGAAACATAAAGTATAATGTATTAAACTTATAAATAAGAAATTGACCTTCTTGTTTAGTATATGAGTTGGAACCCTAGAAATATGCTTATCTGTGACCAGTTATCGTTTCGTATAAATTAGGATGGTGCTATTAAGTTTCAGCCATCCCTTCAATGGATCCCTTCCAATCCATTAATCCACTAATTAGAAGTATTTTCAACAAACACATCATGTTCAGTGAGAATAGTATGTAAGCTGTAGCACTTTACTGTGGCTGCAACAGTAAAATAAATGCAAGAAACTTCCATACTAAAACTGTTATTCACAACTTAGTTTGAAGTTTTATATGGATACTGTAGTGGGTCTGGCTGCAATTTCCAAAGAACCTCCTTGGTCTGTCTCTTTCAGTAACTGCAAGTGTGAAAACCAGTTACAATAGTATGTTTTCTGTAATGGATCCCAGCACACAAGGCATTATTTATTTTGAGGTAATTGACAACAAATAATTTAACTATGCATCCATATCAACTATGCATGGCCATCAAAAAACACTGGCAGACCAGGCATTCATAACCAGAACACATTCCCTGAACAGCGCAACTATTTGGATTAATTGCATTAACAGACTTAATTTAGAAGGATTTGGGAATGTTTTTACAAGGTTTAGGAAGGATTTTGTTAGGATTACATGATGAGCAATTTTGAGTATGCTTAACTGTTCACATTAGCTCTCTGGGCAGCCATGAAACAGATCACTCATTCACTGCTTAGTAACTCTTATCCAAGATTTTGTCACCATAAAGGGACTCTCTTTGTAGTTCACTGTATACTTCAACCAGCCAGAAGGAAAAAACTATGCCTTAGCAAGTATCTCAGTGATGACGACGTTCTTCAGGCTATTGGATTAGAAAAACGGGATGTGCTTGTATTCTACATATTTCTGTTCTCTTGTGTTGCCTTCAGAGAAATGCAACTTCACTATTTCTAAATGATAAATTGATATTCTAGTATAAGTGAATGTCTAAAATGATATTCCATTTAACTTAGTCTGGTTTTTCCATATGGTAATATTCCTTGCCAACATGTTTTTTCAAAGCTTCGCTAATTGCAAATATAACTTACGTACTTAAACTGCACACCAATGTTCTAAGACTAACACATTAATCCAAGGGAGACAATGCACATAAAACAGAGAATCTGAGCAATTGGTTGTTGATAGCTCTATTTTTGCAAATTAACCACATCAATTCTATGCCAAATGCCCTGTGACATGAACTGGTACAACAAGGCAGGGAATCTGGGCTTCTGTATAAATTCTGGAAAATGAGGGCAAAAAAAAAAAAAAAAGATTGCATTCTTTTCATAATTCTGGGAAACTTGAAAATTTTGAAAGAAATGCACTTTTCTTTTTTTTTTTTTTTTCTTTTTCTAATGAGATCAAAACTGCAATAATATACCAGCTATGTCAGCAAAAATACCCGTCTAGATCTGAGCACACTGTTCCATTGTATGCTGTTATCTGAATGTAAATTTTGCAAATACACAAACAAATCAAGAAATGATGCCTGAGAACACTACTGGGAAAAATAACAGATGCAGCTGTGCACACAGCTACAATAAAAGCAGACAAATTTATGAGCATATGTAGATTTACTCAATTTCTGTTTTAAAAATAGATTTTACCTTTCCCTGCAGGTGACTTGCCATTATTTGCTATATCAATTATCAGCATACAGTAGAATGCTATGATTTTGTTGATGGAACAGCAGGCTGGAAGTAAAAAAAAATAGTCAAATATTAAACTTAAACTTGAGTAAGATTTATTTGCTTGTTTGTTCTTGAAATCTGCACATTTAATTACCTCTGGGAGAGATTATTTCTTGTGGACATTGGGCTTTTCAAAGGCAAAATAAGGTGTGAACAACTATTGATGGAATTACCTGCCAAGAAATGTTATACTTAATAAAGAACCCTGAAATAAATGTAATGAAAGCTTTTATTTTGTAAGCAATCCATCAGCTTCTTGCATTTTACAAAACATGTTCCCTTGTAGCTTGGGAACTGCAGTGTTCAAACTAAATGGCAGCAACCGAAATTTCCTGACTCAAGAAATTACTGTTACAAAAGCAGCTAACACTATTCAACTTGGAATGCTGTAAAACACAGTTATATATTTCTGTCTTGGCTGCACTACTTTGTCACTGAAAAAAATGTATCACTATTCATTTTGCCCAACAACTGTTCTTCATTCAGCTGCTGTCATTTAGGTACTTTTACCTAAAAACATCTCGATTCAGAGTTCAGTACGGGCAATTGTTTCAAACTATTAAAATTGTCAGACTGGTGTATCTTAGAGTGCTATTACTCCTCTTCCCTTTGTTGCAACTATATTTTTCTTAAAGAGAAGAAACTCGCAAATGTTTATCAACCACCACTAAACACTTTAATATAAAGCCCACCAATGATAGTTTGTGTGTACCTGGAATTCAACTTTTTGTGGAATAAAAGCATGTGCAAAAGGTGAGTTACTGCAGAATCTCTAGTTAAAATTCATTGTTTACATGAGTGCAAAAAGGGGTTGAGAACCATAATAAATAGTATTGCAGCTTCTCGTGCACCTGCAGAATTAGATGTGGAATTGAAAACCCAATCTGCTGTAACACACTGCGCAAACCATCTACTGAAAAATATCCAGTTAGAAAATCCCGTATCATGAAAAACATTACATTTGATAGCCAAGTAACTGAAATTGTTATTGCCTGTACTTTTAAGGTACTTACGTAGGAGTATAAAAACCTGAGTAATGTGTCAGTTTCTAACTGCCTTGGAAGAACAGTAAGGCAGGACTCAAGGGCAGCAGAAAAATCAGTTCAGAGTTTCACATACTGTTTTGGAACACTGGTGATTTCTGCTCTCTGACTAGTGAGCCTAATTCTCTCACTAATTATTACCTCATTATTTAGAATGATCACAGCAAAAAAAAAAAGGAATGACTTTCCAACAAAGGGGAGCATACCCTAACTAGTAGCACACCTGAATTTAGCATTTGATTTTAGCAAACGTAATTATTTTAACCCAATTCAGTCACTTTCGGGGGAAAAGAAAAAAAAAAATTCTTCTTTTAGAAATAAGATGCATTTTGATTGAACCCAGATAGAAGACTGGATATGGACTGTTCATCTAAGAAGTAATGGAGATTTTGAGCAGTGTGAATATGCCCTACAAAGTGGACATTAGTGAATGATGTCTAATGTTCTACCTTTAAATGCAAGTTCCTTCCATTTTTTTAAAGCTCATAGAATTTCATACACTCATTCTTACTTCAAATGCAGCAGGGAAAGGACCATTTGCCTTGTGTAAACTTAGACTGACTGCAGAAAACTATTAAATGTTGACTTTTTAAAGGCTGAAATTAACTTCCAAGTGTGCATTCAGTCTTAAAAGATGTACTTGCAAGGGTGTTTTAAGACAATACCAGAAAGCCTCCGACAGCTAATTAAGTATTTAAGGACATTGATAGTTCACACTTAAGAGCAAAATAAATAGGATATGCCGTGCTTCCCCTGACGGGTCTAACAAAACAAAGGGGTTTTCAATTAACGTTCCCGTCTACGCAAAAAGGTAGTTCTGAGCTTAAACACCAGCTCACCGGGACTGGAAAAGAAACAACAGCCGGATTAGGCCGGGCCCACCTCTCCGGCCTCCTCCACGTCGCCGGTTTCCGCCCCAGCCAGAGGCGGCTCCCCTTCCCCCCAGCCCCGCGGCCGGGCCTCTCCTGTCCGCAGAGCCGCTGGGCCGTATCGAGAGCGCCCGTGGCGCCTCTCATCTCGAACACCGCCGGGGACCGCAACCGCCCGCCATGACAGCCCCGCCGGGGAGGCCGAGCGGAGGCGGGGCAGCCCCCAACACCGCCCCTCAGCGAGCGGCAAATTTGAGCGGCAACGGCGGGCGGCGCGGAACGGCCCGGCCCGGCCATGGTGGAGGGCCCGGGCTGCGCGCTCTACGGGGAGAGGCTGAGGGCGCGGGTGCGGCGGGGCCAGGCGGTGCGGAGTGCTCGGGGCAGCGCCACGACGGCTGCAGCCGGTGGCACGGTGAGGGGCTGGGCTGGGGGCGCAGAGCTTCTGCGGTGGTAAACGCCGCTGGGTTTGGGGAGAGGAAGTGACTCTGGAGCCGTCAGGAGCCGCTGGAGCGCGGGCTGGCGGGCGTAAACTCGGAGCAGGGGGGGTTGGGGCGGCCCGGGCCTCCCTTCCCGCCCTCCGGCTGCGCAGAGCTCCTGCGCCTCGTCTGGCGGGGGAGAGGGGCGTGGAGTGTCCGCGCCTAAGGTGTTTTCCTTCCTCTAAAATATTATTGTCATCAGCGTAATAAATATGCCGTACCAGGTCAGATGTGCGAAGAGTGCTGAAGCTCTGAAAGCATCGGGGTTTCGGAAATAACAAGGCAAAGCCATTAGAACCGCTGCTGTTCGCTTAGGGTAAATTTTACAGTGTCACTTAGCTCCAGGAAACCTGCAGTACGAGGACAAATGTAGCAGTAATTCCTAATATAAATCTTTTTGGCATCTCGTAAATCCTCACAAGTCTGAAGGAATTGTGATGAAAGATACATGTTGGCCTGCAGAAAAGGAGCTTTTAATTCTCTAGGTCTTTCAGAAATCATTTGAAGGACCTCCTATTTAAATAGTGTGTGGCATCTGCCCTCAGTGTGCACGGTATGCGGTTTTTCTAGCCGTTTTTATCCTGTTAGCAGCATAAAATAATTCACCAGAATAAAACTGCTGGGGCTCCTGAGACCTGGCAGGAGGAGAAGCTGGGTTGTCAGTGAGCACGCCTAGCTGATGAGCTGTGAAGATACAGTCCTCTGGTTTTGATTACAGAGGTGGCTAGGGCTTTCTTTTCATGCCTGATTTTGCTCGGCTGTGAGAAATCGTGCATTGCTTGTGTCCCAATTAAGTGTATTGGATGCCTCCAGACAGAAAGTTGGGGTATTTTTCCTCAGCTGTAGTGTATGAAAGGCAATGTAGGCGAGTTTGTGATTAAGGCACAATAAGTACTTCAATTAAAGAATGGTTTAAGGAAGAATGTGGTTCAAGATGTTCCTGTTTTAAGATAGGCAGTCAACAGATCCCTCTTTTATAGGTTTGTATCTTTCAGGACTATGCTTTTGAAGTAAGGATTTATGTTCCTATGGTTTTGAAAAGAAATTCCCTCAAACACACTGATGATCATAACTTTGAACTGTGAAAGTCACCTCAGGGCAGACTATTCACTGGGAAATGATCATCATGAGGGCCTTGGGCTTTTTAGATCTTGCAGTGGCTGCTAACCATGGGCAAAGCCTTGGTCACTGCTGAAGGGAATGCGTACCACAGTCACTGTAAGGGCTCAACTGATACTAAAGTGGTATGCATTTAACTTAAAATATTTTGACACAAGTTAGTTTTTCCATCTTGGTCACTTCTTCCTCTGATTTAAACAAACCTGAGTGACTTAAAACTAAAATAAACCTTGTTGCACACTACTTTAATATTTTTTTCTTCTAGATTTTTATTGGAAGGGAGGAACTGTTCATGCAAGAACAAAATTATCCTTTCTTCATATTTTGATAATAGGTAAAGTAAATGGTGTTGATTTTATGCAAAAAAAAATTTTTATTTTTCTACTTGACAGAATAATAACCATAAAACCTAAATGTATATCATTTCAAGGTAATAATACAGTGGGAGATTGTATAGAGAGTAGCTCTGAAATTTCCCTAACTAGCTGAAGCCTTGCTCATTTGCCAGAATCTCTTTCGTACATATTTGCATTGCAATTGAGTGTTGTGATTGAAGCATCGTAAAACATATCTGTGCCTTGCAGCTAGTGCTCCTGTAACAGTGAATATACTTCTTGAAGGTTTCAGCAGGTTTTGGGGACCTTGAGGTGCTAGTTAGGGGAACGTTACAGGATTAGAAAAATAGGCTGGCAGAAACTTACGCTCAGTGTTTGCAGGCCTTGCAAAATCCTGTGCTTGGAACAAAATAATGTCATGTAATGGCATTCTAACCTGTCTGCTGGTTAGATGGAAAAAAGGACCTAGGGCCATATACCAGCTGACTCCAAGTCACTAGTGTGCCCTTCCAAGGAAGAGGGGTAATTTCAGTGAAGTTTCATGTACTAAGCAAGAAAATACTATTGCTTCAATCTCAAAATGATCTTTTTTTGTCCTCTAGTAGTGTCCCTACTTGCTGTTCAGCTTTTTTGGAGATTAGACTTTCAGCAAACAGGGAGAAGTATCTCTGTGGGCTCAGCTGAGGCTTTTCTGTAATGTACAACACCTGATGTGAAACTTTGAGAACATATTAGTAATTTGGATAGAAACTCCAGCAAGAGGTATTTGGAGAAATATGTAGGTCTGTGAATAGCAGAACTGACACTCTGAAAAGTATTTAGTATTCAAACAATACCTGTTTAATTTACATGAGCCTGAAACTGTTGTTGTGAATTCATGACTTGAAGGAAAATAAATAAAATATCCTGGTAAAAAAGGTGCATTGTTTCAATTGGGAGAAGAATGAATGAAGTTACAACAGCACTAGCAGTAGTGACTGTCAGCTCCCTGGGTTAATAGTCTCATTGGCTTTGATAGAGTTGCTTAAGGAGAAAAGTTTTTATGTTACCTGAGTTGGAAAATTAATTCATACAGCTACTTGCTGAATTTGTACTGATCACAGAAGTATAAATCCTGTTTTAATCTGTGTACTCATTTTCAGACTTCCCCAAGTGAGGGCAGAACCTCTGTTCATGATTTCATTGTTGGACATGTTTACAGAGGTGTGGAGACATTGGGAAAGGAACTTTTTATGTATTTTGATCACAAAGCTCTAAGGTAAGAAGCTGTATGTATTGGAGCAGTGTCACTTTGTTCTTGCTAATGTCTGTTTCAGGGATTTGAAAGCTAGTGTTTTGGAGAAACTTCTCAGCAGCTTCTCTGCAGTGCTGGAAATACTGGTTATAGTCACTTCATGTTTACAATTAATTTATTGTTTTATTTGTAGTCTAAGGTTCCATGTAAAGGTATCTGAAAAGGATAGTTATTCCTTGAAATGCTTTGTTTCAAACAGGAAATTGCATTTTCTAGGGACAAAACTCAGAAGTGCATGCAGTTACACTTGCTTAATGTCTTCCACTACAGGCTCTACTTGCAGTTTCTTTTGTCTTTTCTTAAGAAATTTAGTGTTAAATTCTGTGCCTAATTTTTAACGATTCAGTTGTTCCGATAATAAACTCATGTGGAAGAAATTGCCAAACTTAAAATATTGTGTCTGTATATATGTGTTGCCTGCCTTTCTTTCTTTGAACAATATTAAGCACTCCTTGATGTGGTAGGATGGTTTGAAATTTAGCAGGTGAATGGTTTGTGTATCATAAATGTAACTCTCTAATGAAACCATGTGTCCTAGGCAAATTGTAAAACTGCCAAATCATTGTTCATTCTTTGCAGAGCTTATTATGGGCTTGTTGCTATATTTAGGATTTTGTAATATGCTTTAACTGATGGGACATCTTGTACTAGCCACCGTGGAATCTAGCTTATTTTTTTCTGTCACAATATGCTTCTGTACTGCAAAGTCAACTAAAAATAAATCTAACCAAATGAACAGCATAATTGATTACTGAAAAAAATCCCTCTCATTCTTTATGGCAATAGAATGCATAAGGAAGGTGCCTTATATTTTATAGGTAAGGCTTGCATTTAATGCTTGTCTCTTACTCTTCTACTTGCAACATAATTCTAATCCTTCTAAATATTTAGAAGGGAGAATAACATCACTTCTACAGTCAGCGTAGCCTTCGTCACCTAGTGACTGATCTTGAACAAAGGTGGAAAGTGATGAATTTTGTTAATTTAGAACTGATAGTATCAACAAATACTGTACAATTCTGCAACATATTTTGCCAGTGGCACTGTTGTTACAAGAGAGAATGGAACTGAAAATGCTTAACTGTGAGTGCAATAGTTTACAGTAGTTGCATGCTGGATAAATTAAGGCAGTGGTATGTTAGTAATTACCTGGGATGATGTGCAGGCTGATCTTTGGTAGCAGGGGCCTGCTGGTGATCAAGTATAGTGCTATATGCTTATATTTCCTGGTGTTAGAGAAATGCAATTAGTCTTACAAGCACATACAAGTCTTTACATGACAATTGTACAAGTAACTAGTAGGGTAGGACTGCGTATGTGTTTAAAGCTACCCGTATTAGTGAAGGACAGGGTTATGGTCCTAATCAATTTCTCTTGCTTTGTATTGTGCTTTTTTTTAAAATAGAAATGGAGAAGAAAAAAGCAGTTTTAAAAAAAGTTAAATCAGTTATGAAGGAAAGTTTAAAAAAAAGGCAAGGGAGGTAACTGATACAGATGTTAGCCTATTTTAAATTATGCTTGCATGTATAACGAATTTAGTGGCTAAGCAAAAGAGTAAATTTACAATAAGAAAACATTGTTTTAACAGAATAAATTACATTATCAGAAGAAAAAAGCTATTACAAAGGAATGTTAGTAAGCATTTTGCCTAAGTTATCTTCAAAGAGAAAATGTTGCCAAGTTCTAGTACAGAAAATCCAATCCTCTGACCCTGAAAGATCATAAATAATTCTCGAGCTTTCTAGCCAATGCAGTAACTTATTGTACTTGATGAAAACAACCCTCAGTTCTTGTTTGATTATAAGCTGAAAAGTTTCATCAATTCATCAGTTACTGTAACTCTAGACACTGTATTTAAGAAGTCCCTTTGGTCATGTCACTTGCTTGATTGGAAATGTTGTAAAAGTTAAGAACAGGTAAGGTCTCCTCTACCCAGGAGGCAGAAGTTATTTATCTGATAATGAAGATCTTCATTAGTTTGTTTTAAAAATGTATGGTTTGCATTTTACAGATGTTGAGGGGAGGTAGAGGAAGGCTTCAGAAAATGCATCTAAGATGTGCTGCCAGGGTGGTTATTGGAAGAGGAAAAAAAGAATACACCTTCAGAGGATGTATTTTTTATTTATTAAAGTTGACATCAAATCATGAGGAGTGTTACTGATACACAGGTTCTGCATCTGTACATAGCTTATCAACATAACAAAACCAGCTTTTCTCGTCTGCTAAGATTACCTGTAAAAAGCTGGTAGTCATGCTGGAATCATATTATTCAGACATGTTTTGTGAAAGACTAGGCCATGAAGGGTAATTAACTGATTTTATGCTCCTGGATTTTCTCAAGTGGAGAATGACTGCCTGGTGGGAAAAGATAACCTGGCCATGAAATTGTTTCATACACTATGGCTACTGCTTGCCTGACTTGCAAATGAGGAGGATACTTCTGAAGTGTTGCCATGTTGTGGATAGCAATTAGCAAGCGAAGTTCAGTTCAGTGTATTTGCAATCCATGGTGGGCAGTAGAAGCTTTTTTCTTAGCAGTACAAATCACCAGTGACACCTTCTGAATAAATTAGTATTTCTACTTTTGATGTTCATTTAAACCAAGGACATTAAAGTCACTGAAGAAGGTGAAGGGTTTTTTTTGACAACATGAGGTTTTGGGTTTTTTCTTCTAATTTTGCCTTGAAAGACATTTACTGAGTGAAACTTGAAAAAAAAATTCTCTGATATTAGTTGTGTAGGAGAGACTTGCATGGACTGCATGTTTTGCCAGGGAAACAATGCAGTTATGTAAGAGATGTCTTGGGTTTAGTTTCTGTAGTGTGTTGTTTATGTAGATTTGGAGTGATAAATGGTTTAGAAAAGTTTCTGGGAATTGATAATGGACAGATGTTTTTGCGTAACTGAAAACAGACAAAAATATTCTTAAGAAAGAGATAATTGTTGACTCCAGATCCATTAAAGGAAAGATATCTACTGTCTTGATGTCTTGAGCTTAGAACTTGATAACGTGAATTGTTCGGTTTTTACATTTCCATATAATAGTTTGGGCAGCCAATCTTTATGGGGGAAAAAAACCAGAGCACATCCTTACAACATTCTGTAGCATTAAATAATTCTAAAACCTCACCTTTTTACTGTAAAATAACAAAAAATCACAAGCTCCTTACTACAAACTATTATTGAATAACAGATCCTAGGATCCTTTTCTATTTGTAATTAAAATGAGAAGATTTCTGTTTTTCCCCATTTCAGGACATCAAAGGTGATGAAACACATTGGAGTGAAATTTTGTAAAATTTTTTAAGGCTTTTGAATATAAATGTGTAGTGATGACTATTTGTTTTTTTCCTAGTCATGAACTGACAAGTCACTAAGGTAGCTAATAGTTGTGATTCTTAATACTCCTGTTAAACAGTATACTGAAGCTTGGTAAATCAGCTATTAATGTGAATGCTATTTCTTTAAAAAGAACTTTCTGGAAGCATTAGGTGCATTAACATTTTGTAGCAAGATGCAGGAGTTTGGTTTAAGAAGAAATGTGACTAGTTAAGCTTGTGTGATAGTGTTCTTGGTGCTTGAAAATTGGAAATGGCTATTGAAAATAAAAGTGGCTGAAATAACTGTATCACCTGAACTGACTTGTCAGAAGAGAGTTTTGGAAATACACCAGAAATTGGGGGGGGGGGGAAGAATAAATGTTGTACATAAAGAGTTGACTTTAAGACTGTTTAATGAATTTTTGTAACCTATCTGTAAATATTTAAAAAGCCTATACTTTCTGATATGTAACAGAGGGGTTAAAAGGCAGTATACACCTGGTGTTGCGTTTCTTTGGTCTTTTGTGCAGTTTAATTTGTTAAATCTTTGTAGCTCCATAATAATCCATGTCTTCTGATATACAGCATATAGAAGTAGGACACACCATCTATCTTACGGGGTTTTTTAGGACTTGAATGTACTAGGTGAATTTGTAACAAAGAAAATGTATGAGACCATATTCAAACTTGCCCTTTGGTTAGGTATACTGGCTACCAGTAGAATATATTATAAAACATAAGAGCTCTTAAAGCACTAGTGATCTGTAAAGGGAGTGCTTGAAAGAGTCTGCTCCACTTCTTTACCATTTGTGCATTTTTCAGTTTATTGTATTAATTTTTAATTGACCTGCAGGTTTTGCCTTGGTTTTAGGCAAAGAAAAGCAGAAAACAACATATAGTAGATATTAATTACTTTGTTTATGGCATTAGAAGTAGCTTTGATATGGTAACAGTGGCCTTATGGCGACTGAAATCTTTCCTTTCATACCAGGTGACTTCTGCCTGATTTATCAGAAAATTGTCTGGTAAAATAGCCTCATTTCTTTCAGCCTCCCTAAGGCCTTCAGAACCTATGTTGTAAGACTAGCATGTCAAGAGAAAAAAATTCTGAGTGTGATACAGCAGAAAAGTATGTTACTTAATGATCAGGTTTGACTTCTGCATAATGAATTATGAAGGCCACTGCAAAGTTCTGTGTTTTGGAGTGGTTTTGACCTGGGAAGGGTTTTTCTCTGGAAATTGAGCACTATGTAAGCAAGTAGTTTGTTCACATTTTACTCTTAACTAGAATTAGTGTACATATGTAATGACTTGGTTAGGTGGGAATAGTCTGTAACTTCTAAAGCTAGACTAGTGTGATGCTTGGAAACATTGTTAAATACCCATAAGACCTCTTTTTCTCTCCAAGGATTCACTTTGGAATGAATGGTTCCATGAGCATTAATCCTAATGGAAGCAACAACAGAAATGGAGAACTGCCAGTTTTGGAGATACAGCTTACAGAGGACACTGTTTGTTTTTTTGAGGTGACAGTAGAGTATAGGTAAAGCAAAAATTAACCAAATTAAACACAGCTTGGTTTATTTCTTTTTGTAACATTCTTTTAACAACATCGTGAAAAATCACCCAGATTGTGCAGTGCTTGGATGAAAGCTGTCATAGACACAAAGAAACAAAACTTTCTAAACATATCATATTTATTGGTATGGTAATGTCACTTTTGTATCAGAGTTTACATGCAGTTAAAGTAGTTCCATGCCATAGTCTCATTGGATAGTATGAAGACTTGGAATGAAAGCTGCATTTAATTCTGTCCTTAAATTTGAATGCTGAACCCCATTGCCTCTTTAATTTCCATGTGAGTCCCGCTTCCTTAACAACAATAAGGACCCGCGATGATTATTGGCATCAAATTTTTATGCTCCCAAGGTTGTGTTTTTATTTTTGTTTTCTTGTTGGAAACAAGTTGCTATAATTATTCTAATTTACTTAAAATGAATGGTTTTGTCCATCACCATTGTACTTTTCATTGCTAAAAAAAATAACACAGCAAGCTTGATTTTAAAGCATTTGAGGCGTGAAAAGGGTGTGAAAAGGAGCATGTCCATTCAAGTAACTTATACAATCATATTTAATATTACAGAGCAAAAGCTTATGTAAACCTGAGACTTCTCATACTGTATTTTCAAATGATTATGATTAACCTACTAAAATTAAAGTTTGAGAAAATATATCTTATTATCATGTTGTGACTACTGGACTACATAACCATACAGTTATCTATGTTTCATCTTCCAAAAACATGATCTTTCCGTGTTGAAAGTAGTTTTAAAGCAATTATTTTTCAAACTAACATGAACAAAATAATGATGCTTTCTTGGATGTTGGACCAGAGGCATGTTCCATGCACATACTGTTGACCTCTTTTTGGGAGGGGTGGTTAATGTGATTTCTGTTCCTATTGTCACTGGTATTTTCATGGTTTCTGTTATCTGCCTGTAGTGTTCTATTATACTTTGATGTGTTGTTTTTAAAATCATACTGCTATATTAGCATATAATGAAAATAAAAATAAATCTTAATGCATTTGTCTCTTCCAGAAATGCAGCTGAGAGTGAGCGGAAAGTGAGAATGATGGAAAGCTTGGATATCTGTTCTCCAAAGTTCAGCTTCTTAAGAGCAGAAACTGAGATTAAGCAGCATAAAACCCGTATGTTGTGTGATGTGTTACTGGATCAAGCAGTATTACCTGGAGTGGGAAACATCATTAAAAATGAAGCACTGTTTGACAGTGGTCTTCATCCAGCTGTTAAGGTGGAAGAAATGTTTTTAATGACACCAAAGTATTAAGAATACATCTTTACATAACATTTTGTCATTTTACCTTTTTTATCATCTCTCATTTCTGAAGTTATTCGAAGACATTCAATTAATGTTTCATCATTATAACTGGAGAGCTTTCTCATGGCATTTCTTGCAACCTGTTGCTGCTACTCCTTCCTCACAGAGTGTAAATATTTTGTGGGGCTAGGTCTTTTCTCTTACAACTTGAAACCTCTTCTTAGTAGGAAATTCATTTAACTTTCAAATCCGGACTTTGGCATCCTGTTGTGCTATTATTGTCAGCCTCTAAATGACGGAAAGTGAGGAGTGCTAAGGTTTTCTTTGTTCAGTCACTACACAAAATAGTTTATGTGATAGAGTTGCTTATTTCGTAGCTGCTTTCTCCTGTCCTGCTAGCTGGCATCATTTGCTTTGCTACCATTGTTTACCATACTTTCTTGGTTAAGATTCTAAGCATGCATCTCCAAACTTTGGTTGAGAAGAGGTCTGATGTTTGCAATACAGATTGAGATTACACAAAATGTAAAGGAAGACTGGTGTATAGTATTTCTGAAAGTTCTTCATAGGATCAGTCTGGATTTTGATTGTGTCTGCAATGTGAGCTGGCAGAGGAAAGAAGAATGTGACTTAAAATTTGAAGTGCTTAACAAAAATGTATTTGACTGATACATTTCTCTAATAGTGATGCCTTTGGCTCAACTATTCTTCCTGAAGATTTCTCACAGGAAGGAGCAGCTGGTGATAGATGGGTTGTATCACAATCTGTGAGGAAATTCAGAGGG
Source organism: Todiramphus chloris collaris (assembly GCA_025345505.1). Classification (NCBI taxonomy): domain Eukaryota; kingdom Metazoa; phylum Chordata; class Aves; order Coraciiformes; family Alcedinidae; genus Todiramphus; species Todiramphus chloris. The sequence continues at coordinate 6,128,603 of JANVCC010000035.1, forward strand.
CACTAAGAATTTCTAGCTCCATATGATTCCTGTGATCAGGAACTCTTAGGTCAATATAGAGAAAGACAACAGAAATATTTACCTCATGTTTTGCACAGTTGAGGCAAAGTACACACATGGTGCACACAGTGTGATACTCCCACAGTGAGTTTGTGTAGTACAGGATGTGAAAATGCACTATTTTACTGCAGTGACGTACAGTGTGAACTCAAGAGAATTGTCATAACAGGAAGCAATGCAATCCCATATCAGCTGAAGGTCTTCAAAGTGCCCCTGCATTATAGCTCTTCCTGCTGTTGTCCCTTAGCATCATAACATTCTAAAAATCATTCTTTTCGTACTTAACAGGTTTGCCAACTGACAGATGAGCATGTAAGTCGCTTGGTGAAAATGGCATGTGATTTTACCCGGCTTTTTTATAAGGTACTGGCACATGTTTCTGAGAAACCTCCAAATCTTGACTCTGGCATTGTAGTTGTATGGGATATGATGCTGTGAAAACAGTAAAAAAAGGCAACAGGTCAAGTGTTTCCGTGAATAAGAATGTTGGTTTGTGTGCTCTTTGTTAATTGTGAATTGTCAAATGTCGGAAAGGTGGGGGAGGCTAGGCTGTGAGAATGTTCACAGCTTGGCCCAGTTGCAGGAGAAGAGTTTGACAGCTGCTGCCTGAGGGCCAGCACAGTTTTGATGTATATGTGCTGTAACGTCACTCTGAACATGTCAGAATTGATGTAGGTTAAGCACGCACTTATAAGATAACATAAAGGTCACTCTTCAAACTGGGAACTAGAGGTTACCTCGGGGAAGTATGAAGGTAATTCATATGGCTTCCTTTATTAAAATTGAAATAGCAAGTGTATTTATTTGAAAAAATACATTTTAACTTGTAACAAGTTTTGGGGTTTTTTGTGTGGTGTGTTTTTTTTTTTTTTTTTTTTTTGACCTGAAACAACTTTTTTGGTTGCTAAAATGAAGTAAGTTTCAGCGTCTCTCTACTGCCACAACTTCAGCGGGATTTCATTTCTTCCCTTCTAAACTCTGTAATTTGTGGCAGTTCTTTAACTTTTCAAAATAGAAAAAGGGAGAATTTGACCTAAATCTTGTATGTTTTTCTACTTTGTTGCATGCAATGAACAGCAGCAGTGAAATTCTTGTCTATTTCTCTAGTATTCATGAAAGACAAGGAGATAGTGCTGCTAAAAATTCTTTTCTTTTTTTTTTTTTTTTGATAGACTAGGAGAAAGGTGCCTAAATTCCCTAATACCATCTTTTCAATCATAAAGGCTAAAAATGTAATTTGTTTAATAGTCTGTTTAAATGTCTGCTTTCCTCCAACCTACTGAAGAGCAGCTTAGCCTGTTGGCTAGGGAAATCTTTTCTTTCTCCAAACTTCATAGTAAAGTCTCCTAATGAAGAGAAAGCATCCAATTTTACAACAACTATAATACTAGGAGATTTAAACATGTCACAGGAGATTTAAACATGTCACATGATTTTAGACTGACAATAAACAAAGAAGTTAAACTTTCTGTAGCTCAGTTTAGCCATTTTCAAAACTTTTATTATCTATACTTAGCAAGTATTGACCAGTCAAGTGCTTTTAAAGGAGAGATAGTCCTCCCCCAGTCTCTTTAATATAAAACCATAATGAAAATAGGTTAATATTGGGGGTAGTGCTTGATCATTTGTTATAGACTGTTACAGAATATTTGTAATAATCATACTACATAATTTGGAACACCTTACAGGTGCAAAGACAAGGAATCTTTTTTGTTTAAAAAGCTGTTGGTTTTGTTTGGTTTTGTTTAGTTATTTTTTTTGTTTTTTAAATAACTGGATGGGAGGAAACTATTAATAAGAAACTAACTATAAACTTTGAGGAGAAAGCAAATTGCTTATGAATATTCATGCAAATATATATTAGTAATTCCTTCTGATTGAATTACTAGCTTGTAGCAGCAAAACCATTCTCATTCAGCAAGGCTGATGAGTAAGAGCACAGCAGAAGCAAATATGCTGCGCTCAAAGGCACCTGTAATTTGGGAAATCTCCAGGGGTCTTCATGCATTATGAAGCTAGAGCTATTAAACCTTGCCAGAGCTGGGCTGGTATTGCTGTGCCAGCTGTGGTATCGTTTGAATTGTGCCCAAGGAACTACGATTTTAATGCAGAAACTCGTGTGGCACTGCAGAATTGGCGGCTGCTCGTGTTTGTTTTTCTTCCAGTTTTAGCTGGGGTATGCCTACACTGACTCCATGTGATTTCTTATGAAATGTGCCTACTTGTCAGCCCTCCAGAAGCTCTTTAGGTCACTGTGCCCTTTGGGCTTGTACTGTACTTAATTTGACAGTCTGCCAGGATCTGGGGAGCTCGCCAGAGAGCAAAGTGGCTTTTCATGAGCTGTTTGCCTGGTGTGGCCAGCACTAAGATGAAGCAGAGCAACTTTTCTGGGTACTACCTGACTCCCACAGAAATTCTGGAATATTTCAATATTGTGGAGTTCTTTACGTTTTGGGAAGGTTGGTTAACCCAGATTGCATTGTCAGGTCTCAACTTGATCTGTGGTGTTCTTTTGATTCTTTTTTGGGGTGAAGGAAGGTGTGTTGGTTTTGTGGTTTGTTTGTTTCATTCTCGTTTTCTGTGCTGCATTAACTGGAGCTCATCAGCTCTTTAAGAACATTCCTGCAGATACCAGGTCAGAGACAACTGTTCTTAAATTGGAGCTAGTGGGTCCAGCTGAGCTCAAGGAGTCCCTAGAATGTATTTACTTGCAGCATGCTAGCAATTTTTTTTTGTCTTCTCTCTTTTATTCTGTTACGTGGAGAATTCCAGACACTCTATACCTGATTTAAAGTCATTTATTTTCAGAAAAGAACATGAAATACAGATGATAGCCCTTAGGAGTATATCTTAAATATATTTATGTAGTCATTGAACTGTGAGTTTGTATTTGTTGGTTTTTTTACAAATTTTATCTCCGACTAAACTGTAGAAGGACTGAAATAAAATTTACACCAGGTCTCTGACTTGGATTTTAAACGTGTTCCATTTCAGTGCCGCAAAGCCGGGTCTCCACTCTACAAGCACTACAGAGTATACAAGCGCCCAACCTGTGGCCAGTGCAATGGGAAGATCACTGTGTGTCGTTTGGGAGAGAATAACAGGATGACTTACTTCTGCTCTGTATGTCAAAAAGTGGATCCCCAGCTTGTCAATGTTAGGTATGATGGTACCCTTGTGACACCTTTAAGCTTCAAAGCACCTCAAAGTGCTGTTAGAGGAAGAGGATATCACTTCTCAAACAGAACGGGTGGATCTTTGGGCATTTTATAATCTGAATTCACTTGACTTTGTTAAAGAAAAATGTTTTGGTTATTGGTATTTAAAAGTGGTTAAAAGCTTTCATACTATTTCTTTCAAAGGCCCTGTCTGTTATGAAATAACTATTACTCTAACCAAATGTAGGAATTATAAAGCAATTCAGAGTACTCAGAATTACTCGCTGCTTCTGGAAAAATCTCCCTGTGTTCTTGGTGTTATCAATATAATAGGCTTGCATATTTACACACAACTGAATTGAATGGCATAAGGAAAGTAGGAATTTTTGTCTCCTTTTCATAGGATAACCCCTTCAGTCCTGGAATGTTCAGATAGCTGGGCATCTACGCAGTTTTGTTCTGGCTGAAGAGCTATACTGAGGATAACTAAAACTTCAGTAAATTCAGAAAATATTGTAGAGCTAGTACTGGGGTTTTGTTTTGTTTTTTGTGGGGTTTTTTGTTTTTTTTTTTGTCTTCCTTATCGGATTTGGAGAGCTTCTACTACAGATGTGCCACAGAGAGACTTTCAGTTCCACGTGAATTGTGCTGGCAGAAGCTTTCCTTTTTTTATTTTAGAAAAACACAAAATGAATTTGGTATCACAAAGGGACAAAAGGTAAAAGTTCCAAAAGCACTTTTTACAGACTTTTATGTGCCTAAGCTATTCTTGAAAATTTTAATCTGAGGTTACAGGACCTTGCCTACTTATTCTGAATACTGGCAATCTAATAAAAGATACTGCTTTGATTTGCAAACTTTGCCTTCATTAGCGTGTGTGTATATGTGGGTTTTTTATATTAGATTTACAGAACCCACAAATCCCTCTCCTACTTACAACCTTCTTTCAGGATTCAGATAGCTGAAGGGATTTTTAGTTAAAGCTTAAAAGTCACCTTTGAGTACAGATCAAATATAGAAAATTCTAGCATGGAAGATAAATATTTCACATGCTGATAATCCAACCTGTTGTATTTTAATGAGAAATGTTTTGCAGAAGGGTAGGAAGACAGTAGTGTTCCATTGAGTAAGATAAATAGAAAAAGATGCAAGGAAAAAAAAAAACTCGTTCTTTCTTTGTTCTAGAATTACTGATTTTGTAGTGGTTTCTTGTTCTAGACAATTAAACAGTTGTATATTTCAGTGAAAAACATGGTATTGGTAGCAATAAAAGGAAAAGAGTTTTTCTTGTGTTGTCCTCATCCTAATGGTCAGGTTTTTGTGTTCCATTGCTCTGCTTTCTACTATGCAGTAACTGTCACTGAATAAAAGCATGTGTAGCTCAAGTAATTTATCTGCCATTCCAAGCTTTTCATGTTTGAAGACTGAAGGAAGCCTGTTTGATCAGACTGACTTGCTACAAATCATAAACTGTAGAATTTAACCCAGTGGCTCTTGGGTCACGTCAAACAGCTTATGATTTTAGTCATCTGAAAACCTGAGAAAAATATCCATTACAAGCCTACTTCATAAATTCAAATGTACCTTGAATCATAAAAATACTTCCCCCCCCCCACCCCAATATTTCATGTTCCAAAACAGGGAATGGTTGGAATGACATGATGGATGGATTGGGGAGGGATGACATGGAATTGTTGTAGTTTAAGAGTGAACAGACTGAGTGGGGGGGACAGGTGGTAACCCTGGGATGTTGAGGAGTCAGAAGGCAGCTCTTATTCCCCCACCCTTCCTTGCCACACTCCATAAAACAAGGAGACAGGAAGTTTGGGGCAGGGGGCTTTTTGTTTTCAGGGCTCTGGGAGCTGTGAGGGCATCTCAGCAGGGCTGGGCCTGGCTCCACATGCGCTGCGCAATCCATCGCCATCCCAGATGGTATGGAGTTCTGTATCCTTCTGCCCTTAATACTCCTTTCTTCATTTTTCTACTGTTACTCATTCAACTTGTATAGTCTTAACTTCTAGTCTTGGGTAAGCCCCCCCCCCCCCCCCTTCCTCTTTTTATCCCCTGAAGGGGGCTAATAGAGAGAAGTCCTGCTCTTGACAAGACAGGATCTCTGGTGTGTCAGCAGTTCTTACTATCCTCCTTTGTTTTCCTGTTGCAGAAGAAATGTGGAGCTAGTGGATAATCCCTACCATTATCTTAGAAATTTAGCTGAAGGAGAGTGATAATTAGAGAATAAGTGACAGGTCTGAGGCGTGTCACAACAGTTCCCAAGTGTGGGGAACTACAGACCTGTCGGTCTGACCTCAGTGTTGGGGGACGTTATGGAGCAGGTCATCTTCAGTGCCATTGTGTGGCACATACAGTACAACCAGATGACCAGGCCTAGTCAGTGTGGGTTTATGAAAGGCAGGTCCTGCTGGACTAACCTTATCTCTTTCTATGACAAGGTGACCTGCTTAGTGGGTGAGGGAAAGTCTGTGGATGCTGTTTATCTGAACTTTAGTGAAGCCTTTGACACCATTTCCACAGCATTCTCTTGGAGAGAACAAACTGGCTGCTCGTGGCTTGGATGAGGGGGAAAAAAAAAAAATGTCTGGGTGGTTGGGCCCAGAAATTAGTAGTGAATGGAGCTAAAGCCTGTTGGTGGTCAGTCACAAGTGGTATTCTCTGTGAGTCAATACAGGGGCCTGTTCTGTCCAGCATCTTGGTCAGTGATTTGGATGAGGTGATTGAGGGCACCCTCAGTTAATTTTGCAGTTGGCACCAAGTTGGGTGGGACTGTTGATCTGTTTGAGGGTAGGAAGGCTCTACAGAGCGATCTGGATCAATGGGCTGATGCCAGTTGCGTGAGGATCAACAAGGTCAAGTTCCAGGTCCTGCACTTGGGTCAGAACAACCCCATGCAACACTGCAGGCTTGAGGAAGAGTGTATGGAAAGCGGTCTGATGGAAAAGAACCTTGGGGTTTTGGTCAACAGCCATCTGGATCTGAGCTAGCAGTGTGCCCATATGGCCAAGAAGGACAACAGCAGCCCAGCTTCTATCAGGAACAGTGTGGCCAGCAGGATTAGGGAAGTGACCATGCCCCTGTACTTGGCACTCCATCATAGGATAGGACAAGAGGAAACGGCCAAAAGTTGCTCCAGGGGAGGTTTTGTTTGGACATTAGGAAAAATTTCTTCACCAAAAAGGTTGTTGAACACTGGAACAGGCTGCCCATGGACGTGGTGGGGTCACCATCTCTGGAGATATTTAAAAGATGTGTAGATGTTGTACACAGGGACATGGTTTAGTGGTGATCTAGCAGTGCTGGGTTAATGGCTGGACTCAGTGATCTTAAACGATGCTATGATTCTATGGCATTGCAGTGTTAATTGAAGTGCTTAAATTCTTAGGATTAAAAAAAGTCTCTAAGAAGTGTGTAGTTCCAGAAAAGCCATGGAGAAAAATGCTTGACAAGTTATCAACCACGGTACTTTAAAATTTGCATACTTATCTTACTGAACAGGTAAGTTCAACTTATGTGTAACATGCTAACAATGTTGAAATAGTACAACCAAATTAGTCCTTGGTAACATGTAGTGACTGTAAAATATGATTCCAAATGAGTCTATCAATATAGGAGGTATTATAATTGATGGGGATACAAATGCAATTAATCCTATAGAGGTGTCTGAAGTACAGCTTTGGCTCACTATTCACAGCCAGGACATTCTGGAATTCCTTCTATTGGAGGGGGAAAAAAAATTATTTAAAAAATAATTTTGAACAAGCTCCTAAATGTTAAAAGGTTTTCCAGTAAATGGTGACACACAAAAAAGGCTTTCTGTTAATGCTTTCAGTTCTGTTGGTTGTTACGATAACAAAGTAGTGGTCTAATAGCACCACTGAAACGAGAACAAAAAAATATGTTTGTGGGATTGTGTGGCTTTCTGTAGTTCGACCTCTGAACAGTTCCGCATCCAGTGGTGCATTTCTTAATAAGCGTCGTGTGGAAGGGATGTGGGAGAAGTACTGAAACAATCTCCCTTTCTCCACAAGTTTCTTGTCGCAGTTCTTGAAAATGGTAGGGAATTTGAGAGGCTGGGGCATTGTGCCGAAGAGTACATCAGTTAGTAATTAACTTTGCACTTAAATTGAATTTTTGTTTTGTTTTTGTTATTCTTTGTATTACATCTGCAGCATTGGGAAAGTTTTGCCCTTGAGGTAAAGAAGGAAAAAAAAAAAAAACCAAACACAAGCTACCTCTAACCATGACATGCTGTCCAAGCTGTGATAGGCTGCCATAACACTGTGTACTAATTGTTCTTCAGCCCTGTGTCTCCCTGTGCATAGTGGTGTAAAGGCAATTTGTAGAAGAAATGTCACAAAAGGCTAACATCATTCTCCTGTTTCACAGCAAACTGCCAGCTAGAAATAGCCTAATTGACTGGGCATATGGCAGGGGGTCATGTTCTAACGAACATGTAGCTCGGAAATCTGAAGAGGAGTGGACGTGTGTATGCTGTACCCTAATAAACATGCCTTCTGCTGAAGTTTGTGATGCCTGTTTGACTTCAAGGCCTGAAGGTATTGAGAGGTTGTCTGCAATCTCTACTGGGAAATGGGGGAGGACTGTGGTTTTGATGCAGTTTTTAGAACTATAGATATCTCACTGCAACTCTTGTTCATATAACTTCAGCTAACTTAAAAGTCAGATTTTAAGGAAACCTTACACAGACAATCATGGAAATTGTCTTGTTTAAAAACCCTTAAAACTGTCTTCCAGCTTTGTGTGCATGTGGGATTCTATAGACAAACCTCTGTAATAACCCTTTGTTTTAAAAAAACCTGGAAACTTGTTGGAAAAAAAAACCCTTGCCATTCTTTCAACTCTTCTTAAAATCGTTAGAAGCTAGCAGTGTATATCTGATAGAAAAATCCACAGGGGGCAGAAAAGTAATTATCATGCTTTCATGTGAACAAAAGCAGTATATTTTGGTACCCTTTCCAAAATGATATTGGGTTTCTTTGAGGGCTAGTTTTTCCTCCCAATTCAGAGTAAGGATGATTCTGGACTTCCTACCTAAATTTGATGTTTGTCTTTGGAGCTTTAGTGCTGCTATCTAGATCTGGTGGGCAGAAGCAACTGTGAATTGAGATCTAGAATGGACAGGAAGATGGAATGAGCAACATGCTAGCTTCTCTGCAGATTTATGTATAGAAATTTGGATATTAAGAAGGAATGAGTGAGGTAATGGACAGACTCTTCACTGAGATTTGTTGTCAGTATGAAGAGGAGCTTTGCATTCTTTCTCACTTTCCTTGGATAAAATAAGTTACTCTGTGGAGGGGTTTACAGGAAGTTATTTGTATCAAGACTGTTTGTCCAATACATTTTGAACTGTTACATATATCCTAAGAAACAAAGTGCAGAGGTGTGCGTGTGTGTGGCTTTTTAGGGATAAAGCTAATTCTATAGCATTTCTATACTTAAACTTTTCTACTTCAAAAACTAATATTTCACTTAATTCTCTTTGTGTAGTGAATTGTTCAATGAAGTGTCTGAAACCTGCATGCTACAACTTATTTATTTTTTTAGCTCCACTGCTGCAAAACTGAAATAAAAGATGTTTGTAAATTACTGTTAGCTTTGTAACAAAACCCCATTCCTTCTCCGGTACTTCTGTTTCATTTCTTTAGTTACATACCATTACTGAAAACAGGCCTGGAATTTGAAGATGTGTTTAGACTTGGTAGAATATGATTACAAAAATTCTTTTTTTAAAACTTTTTTGCATCATAGGAGCAGTGTTTGAGATTTTTTTGTTTTAAACCATGATTTTGCTTATCTTTTTTTCAGACTTAAGATTCCTTGCCTTCTTATTTTGTTCTTTTTTTTTGTCTTTTATTTTGTTTCTAAAATTAACTACTGTCAGAAGAAATGTTTCAATTTTTTGAGGACAGAATACATGGTATGTTAACTGCTGGCCATACAGCTGAAATAATTCAGTCTGTAGGTATAGATAACTATTTACTCAGGTTCCTTGCTCCTCTGTTAAGTACAAGGCCAAGCTCTTATTCTTTCTTAAAAAAATCTGAATGCACTGGAACCAGTATGTTTTCTTGTGCAGCAGTGGCAAAATGGAAGGAGCATGGTAACTAGTATTGTTCAGAGTAAACTGTAGGGATTCTTACTTTGTTTATGAGTGAGAATGCCTTTGGAGAGAGTGTCCCCTTGTGTGTGCTTTACCCATTTTTCTTCTGCTTAATTCCCTCTTATATAGAGGGAAGATGTAGGAGGGAGGTGCTCGCTACAGATGGTAGGAAAGTACAGACACTGTTCTTGAGCACTATGGCTTCACAACTTCTTAAACATTGCACATAGGGACCCTACCAAGCTTTTATTTTCACCCTTTTCTCAAGAAAGATTACCTACAGACAACTCATTTATTGAACGTGGATTAATTAAATTATACCCATTCCTTTGGAAGGATTATTGACCACTAAGCAGGTTTCCGATTCTTGAAGAAACAGTGTTGGTCATGTCAAGAAATAAATGCAAAGTGAATGTCAAACTGTTTGCTTCTGAAGCCCCTTAGAGTAAGGGACTGATAAATTTGGGTGTGTATCCAATGTTTGGGAAGGACAGGAACCCTGAAAGCACCAGAAAACCCAACAAATGAATATTCCTTTTTGTGTCAACAGTAAAATGGTATTTTTAAATGAATAATGTACTGCTTCTGGAGATACCATACCGTGTGATCCTCCCAGTACTGAGGTTATAAAAGGTTATCTTGAAAAGTTCAAGTATTTTAATCGTGGTATTTGCGCCAAATTCAATTTTGTACGGTTAATTCTCCAATAGCTTTCATTTTCAGAGTATTACTCACTTCTGGTCCTATTCAAGCAATAGTAATGTTATCTTGAATTGTGTGTTTTATGCTACTCCAAAAGTGCATGTGTTTTTTTTATTTTAAGAAGCTTGGTACTATATCTAATCTGTGACTGGTTTGTGGATCTTTCAAGGTGGTATGGTAAATTTTCACTCCTTGTGTGATAACTTATGAATACAGATCAGAAATATGATGTGTCGTTCTATGCAGATGGTTTATAACCATTAACTTATTTTTCCGTAGTTTCAAAGACAGAGAATGTTAAGGATTCTTCAGCCTTAATGAAGTACCCTTGTATTGAATTCAGAAAACCAAGCACAAAAATAAAGATCAACAGGAAAACTGCATTTGGAACTACAACACTTGTCTTAACAGATCTTGGTAACAAAGCTGTTTCGAGAAATGATACTCAAATATCCTGTGGACACTCTCAGTGTGTTGTTCCAAAAAGCAACTGTAATCAAGTCCAAAGCAATGTCTACCAGTCAGGGGGAGGCATGGACAAGGATTGCTCAACCCATGTAACTACTATGGATTTGTCCTCCTGTCAGCAACATCTCTCTTTCAAACATGTGCAGAAGAAACAGAAAACTGATCATACACCCTCAGTTCACCAATATAATATAGCAATAAGGTATGTATTCTAAAATGTAAATAAGCCTTTTTATAATCCCATTAACCAGCTTTATCCCTGAAGATTAATGGACTAGTGTGTTGTTGGGTTCAGACACTGTTAGTCTTTGGATTTCTGCCAGAGGTAACTCATTCTTGGGTAACTAAAATTATGCTCAGATTTCAAAAGCAGTGAATGACCTAGGCTGTCACTGCAGAAGTCCTCATTTTGGCATCTGGCCTGCACTGCTGTTCACAAAAGAGCTGTTCATAGTTCAGCTATTCCCATGGATACAACAGTATAGCTCTAGCAGGACAGCCAGTACAGCCTAAGCAGTTGTCTGGTCTTAGCAGTGTAGTTGCTATCTGCTTAGATTGATCTTCAAGTCATTGTGAAAGATGACAACAGGAAGGTAGCCGAATGAATATATTCTAATATAGTTAGTTGTCAGCTAGTTAGTTTTCAACATTCTTCCATGATACAAAGCTATGTACAGGTCCCTTGATGACTTTTAACTTTCCTTCCCATCCTATATGTAACTGCTTCAATGCTCTACTCATCCCAAAGTTTTAGGTACACAGCTCTATACAGACATATCCATTGCCTACTTAAGAGAAATGTGAGAACCCATTAAGGTTGTCAAGGAAAAGCTGGGCAGACATACACAAGAGTAATGGGAGTGCAAGGTAGATGTCACTCACAGTAATAAGCTGTGTAGGGTGAATGTGAAATATTGACATGCTACAAAATTATTGGTCATGTCTCTGTTCTGAAATACAGAAATTATTTCTTGCACTGTTGTAGCACCAGTTTTGAAATGGGATTGTGCTGGCAGGCTGGGGTAGGCTGTCTGAATATACTTTCCCTTTGCTGTCTCAGTAGAGGACTACAGAGAACTGAGGATGTAGGCAGGATAGCTGGGAATATGGAGAAGTGCAGAGAATGAGACAGTATCAGTTATCACAGTAACACGTAGTTATAGCAAGTCATCAACTTAAACATTTAAACTGCAATCTTCGAGACATGAGAGAGAACATAAAATTCCTAAGATGCTAATTTAAGAATTAATTAATCTTTTTTTTCTTCCCCCACCCCCAAGGTTTCATCCCTGTTTTTCTGCTGTGTAAATACATTGGAAAGATACATTTCACAGCAACTTTTTCATGTTACTGTTTTTAAATAAAGCCTTGTATATTACATTCAGATAACCTCTGACTATCTCAATCATAAGGGAAAAAAGAAAGATACTTTATCCCATTCAGAGAACACTGTTCCAACCCCTCAGCTGATTATTTCTTGTCTGAATATGATTTGGAGCATTTCTGTAACTTTTTAGTGAAAAGGGTGTGAGTCTTTTCTCTGAAGCATACAAATACCTTCAACCCAGAGTAATTACTTGATATTGGTGGTCTTCTCACTAGAAGCAGAATACTCTTTTAGAATATGTTGGAGTTTGTGGTGGGCAGTATAATTTTGGTGGTAATATTTATTTTGTTTTGTAGCCTATTTTGAGTACTTTGAAAAAAATTTAAACATGGGCTGAGGGAAACTGGCATAATACCTGCAAGAAGAGTGCAGTGTTGGTATTCACTATTAGCAGTCATTCAGCTTTAAAGGCACAATAGGGTGCATTAGAGAAGTAAGTTCTCTGGATGTCATTGCATGTAAAAGTACAATGAGTGAGAGCTTTTGTAATGGCAGGAGATTGTTCTTTGATTGTGGTGTTGGTAATCCTTTTAACATTATGCAGGAGTCACTTTGTAACCTGTCATTGCAGCACACCTCAGGCTAATACGATGGCTGATAGTCCTACCTTAAGCAGGGGCCACCCTCGCTGCAGTAAACACGGCCGCCTCTGCAGCCTCAGAGTTGTGAGAAAGGATGGAGAAAACAAGGGCAGGCAGTTTTATGCCTGTCCTTTACCCAGAGAAACTCGCTGTGACTACTTTCAAGTATGTATAAGACTTCAAGGCCTGTTTTCTTATAAGCACTTGTTCCCGCCTCCTTGCCCCAGTAATCTGTAGCTGTGGGCAGATACAATCCATTTAAAGTTTGAGGTAACTTTCAATTCTGTGTACAAAAGTATTTAAACTTAAAGCCTAATAGTAGTTAAGTAACTAAAACTGTAAATTTATCTCTTACTGCTGAGAAGGCACCTGCTTGTGCAAACGCTCTTCATCTCTTTCCATGTGTTGTAAACCAGATACATAGCAGAAATGGTGGTTTGAAGGGGCTTGTGCAAGTTGGTTAGATCAGCCTCTTGCTTGAAGAATGACTATGGCAGACTCTAGATATCAGCCGTGTTTCTGTCTCACCAAAATCCTGAAAACCTCCAATGATGAAGATTCTATAATCTGCCTTGCTTTAATTTGAAGAAAGCTATGTCTTAACATCAGTTAAAGTTACAGAAGTTAGTGTGTGCAGTTGCAATTTATGTTAAAAAACCAACATAAAACCAATGATCACAGAAGAGGTAAAATGATCTTAACTACAAGGAAGAGTTTATTTTCTAGGGCATCCCCTGTAGATCTGTTTTCTATTGTCTATTTTAAAATAAGGAGTTCGTAGCCATTGCATAAGCTAAAACTGTGCCTAAACCTGTTTTCTTTTGGCAGTGGGCTGACATGAATTTTCCATTTTGTAACCATGGCAAGCGATGTGTTATGAAGACTGTGTTGAAGATTGGTCCCAATAATGGAAAGAACTTTTTTGTGTGCCCTCTTGGGAAGGAAAAACAGTGTGGCTTTTTCCAGTGGGCAGAAAATGGGTCAGGTTATTCCTCGATGTCAACGTTGTAGTTATCTGCTTCTCAGTATGTCTCATGTGCATATACCTTTCCTAGTCATTTCTCCTGTGGTTTTGTCTTTTTCCCAGTTGCCTGATTAATTAGTAAAATAGCTCCAACAGTGTAAAGTAAATTACATAGTCCTAATACAACTTAAACACTGATCTGTGCTAATCATATTTTGAAATAAACATCTAGCTTGCAGTGTAGTGTGACATACTGTTATATTCCTAATACAAAATTGAACTGTTTTATAGTTTTCATGTAAATGTCATTGAAGTTTAACAGCACGGCATACTTTCAAGCATATGTGATTTATAGAATGGATAACTTTATCTAAATTAGTATTTGAAATTAGTAGACTTTTCCATAAATGTAAAAATGTATTTAATAAAAGTGAATAAAAAGTTGATACACTTTTAATACCACTTCATGCTTTTTTTCCTCAGAGCTTAAAATGAAACAGCAATGGACCATGTACTTTACTAGATTTGGAAAATAAAGACAAAAACTGCCCTAACATTAATAACATGATTCTGCAATTTTTAATTACATATTGCAAATCCAGGCCATAACAATTTATTCTAGTTGTTATTGAACTTTTCGCCTTAATTTGTAATAAAATCATACTTCCTAGGTGGTTAAAAACTTTGTTTACATTTGCTTGCCTTACCATGCTTTGAAGAAGAAAGGGGGGAAAGTAAATAGAATGGTATCAAATGTGAAGTAAAGCAGAAACAGAACTCCTCAGATCTTTGCAGCATGTACTATAAAGGAAAATGAAACTAATGAAGATATGGCCATAGCTTCATAAATTATTGAATTACAGTTTTTAGAGAAAGTAATGGGAAGCAGTGTTGCTTCCCACCAACAATTTGTGAGATGAAACAGATTTAAAAGCTCTTTGGAAACAGTCCTTCAGTTTGTATAAATACTTCAGAATTAATTGTGTCTTTTCTGAGAGCTAACCACTGTTTGGCCTTTTTTGAGGGATGACAACTACTTCATTTTCTTGAGAAAGCTGTGGAACTTCAGTCCAATTTTAATCTTCCATATCATGGTGTGAGTGTAAACTGATTAATTCTTGTCAGAGGCTTTGTTTTCCTCTTTTCAGTAACCTTTGATAGCTTTGAAATATTTTTAAACTTTCCTTATGTGAAGGAAATCCTTTCTCATCAGATCATAGAAAATATGCTAATGGATGCTTTCCAAAGAATATATATCTTTTATGAAGCCTGATTTAAAGTGGGGCACAGAACTCCACCCAAGAACAAAACAAGCTACTCCACCACGTGTGGTGAAGACTGACTTTCCATCACCACCGTTTTTATATGATGCTTGTTACAATGATATGTCATTGCCAGCTGGTGCTTGTACATCTAAATCTTCACCATTGCTATCTAACCAGATCCCCACTTGTATTTGTACAATTGATTACTGTGATAAAGTGTCTGATTATTTTTAAATTGTACATGCTTTTGGATGTCTTGCATGGGGATAAATCAGATCTTTGTAATTCACCTAAACATGAAAAATAACAAATCCACAACCATTTTTCATCATTTGCTGTCAACAAGTGTTAAGATCTCACTGAAGCTGGAAGTTAAATGACTTTAAAACTTTGATGCTTCAAAGATAACAGTTGGGCTGTTACTTCTTGTCTGGCTGTTAAGATGATGTGAGTATCTGTTTACATGTAACATACTAGTTTTAAAGGATTAAATGCTTTTATTAGCTACTGCGAACACTTTATCATTTCTGGAGCGCATAAAAAAGTGCATAAGCAACATGGAAAGATAATCTGGACAGTGGAACAGTGATGTATAAAGTGCATTTGCCCTCTGAAGATGCAAAATCCAAATTCCTCAATGAAACGTGCAGTATGTCCTGCTTAAACCAAAGCTAAACTAAGTAAAACTGTTAGAGGCCTTGCTTCATCTGTCTGACAGGTCCTTTCTCCCAAAGCTTGAATAATTTAAAAGCATGAGAAATAGCCTACTTTAAAAATCTTATTACAACAGTAGAAGTTTCATCTTGAATAACAGTTGTGTTTTTAAAAATTACTTTCTGTATTGCCTCATTACTGCTACTTTCAGCTTAACTACAAATGTTAACCTGCAAGGACTTACATATATCATATCAAACATCATGTAATAGAGTAGCAGAGGCCAGCCAGTTGAAGTCACCAAAGCTGGATGCAGATCAGTACCTTGAACAGCTGTACTTCCACCAGTGAGACTGTACAGTGGAGATTTTATAAAGTCTTTGATTGTGCATGAAGTTGCAATAAAACAGGCTTAGAATTCTAAGCAGCCAAGTGTTCCTAAAGATAATTCAGAATGATTGTATTGCTGATTGATTGGTAACACTGTTTTGGAAAAACAGCTGGTTCAGACAAACAGCTGTTTCAGATAAATGGATATTTAGCTCATTCAGACAAGAGACAGCATCAGGCAGGTAAAAATGTCTGAGAGGAATTCCGAAATGTACAAAACTAAATATAAGAAGTTTAAACAGGAAGCCCCAGGGCAAGGTAGAGCTATTAATGAAGAGCAACATGAAAGCTCTTTTATGGGATAAATGTTTATGGAGAAGTGTTTATTTAATAAAAAAAACTTTAAGTTTAGAAATTAGATTACCACCTAACACTCAACTTCAGAGCTAGTACTTTAATTCTCTCTCATGTCTCCCCTCTAAATACCACCCCATTACACTATGAGATTCAAAAGTTTGTAGACTGTGTTCCCTTGGGCATCTATTTGAAGAGGTTTGCTTATGATATATCCTGGTTGTATAGTATCACAAGGTGAGGAAAGGTAGAAATAGAAATAATACAGGGCAGGGATGCCCTGAGCTCATCACAGTGAACTAGCACATGGGGGAATCTGATGCATTTACACTCCAGTGAAGTAGGAGACTAAGCAAGCGACAGTGAATTCTAATTCACCATCTGCCTCTTCATAACTGCTTTTGCAAACGCTGTTTTTTACATGTTTCTACTTCCCCCTCTTCCTCTTGAAGAGGACAGAACTATGTAACTTGTTTAATAAGCTGTAGCTGATAGCTGGCTATAAAAGGTTTTGGGAAAAAAAAAAAAAGTGGCAAGAAAACTTACCTTGGAATTGACCCTCCTCTCAAGCTTTTAAAAAGAATCAGCAACTAAGGGTGCCAAACAGCAGACAGCTCTTGAAAGAATCTCTTGTGTTTCCTCAAAATAAGAGTCTTGATTTTTGGCTTACAGCCTAATAGTTTAGAAAGGTGTTTATTTTTTTCACATTGAATTCTCTATTACAGTGCAAGTGATGGAACACACCCATTTCAGCTTTGTATCTGGCTGACACATTTTAATGGCTTGCGTTGCATATAGTCAACTACAGAGGCTAAAAAGAGTAAGAAAGCCTAAGTTAAGAAGGAACTATCTATCCCCAATGTTTTATATCATTTATATTCCTTATGAAAGCCTATGTAAATACCTTTAAAAAAAAAAAATACAGCCCTTTTTAAAGGCCTTAGGTTTCTGATGTAGAGATGTTACTTAAACCAGTAAGCACACACAGCTAAGAGAAGTGGGATGTATTGCCACTGCCTAGAGGAGGCATACGCATAAGCTCCTTTGACTAGATGCATTCTGAACCAGGGGGTGAGGGTGGTTCTGTTATAAAAAGGAGTCTTCCAGTACAGCTGACTTTTACATCCTCAATATTTGAGAGCACTTTAGACAATAACATTACAAAGTGATAGCATGACACGTAACAGAAACCTGTTGTTAGCCTTATGCTCAAAGCACTTTATACTACAAAGCTAACCTCATCGAGTTCTCGGAGCTCAGCTGTGATGCTATGCAATGCTGTTTTCAGAAGCTGAAATCAGCGTCACACAAGTTGTGAAGTAAAAATTTTAAACCTAGAAAATGCTAATGCCATAGCCAGTTTCTATGTTATGGTAGCACTTTAGTTACTATTACTGTTTAAGTAAGTTTAGGGAGAGTATCTCTCTCACTTTGAAAGTAACATTTATTTTCAAATTTGTGACATTCAGGTTAGAATCAACAGCTTTTATGCCTGGTTTTGTGCCTTCATGCCCTTTATACTTTTAGAACCAAGTATTTATTAAAGACAGACATGCATCTTTCTAATCTATACATGCACTACTACCATTTGATGGCAATGTGAATTCAGCAGATAGATAGAGGGCTGAAGCACTGGTCTTATATTAGTAATTCACTGAAGGAGAAATAAATTTACACCAAAAACAGGCACTCAAGTTTTGATGTTGACTATGTTGCAGCTGTAACCACAGACATTTACAATTACACATATACAACTATTTTTGCACTTGCCTTCCTGTCTAAAATGGTGCTAGTTCTCATTATGTTTTTCTGGAATGGAAAATATAAGTAAGAGTGTTTTAGCTTGATGGTGGAAGAGAACTTTCAAAGCAGTGGAAGATGCCATTCTCAATATCTGTATGAATGTTCATCATTAGCAGCTAAGTATCTTGCACATGAATCAAAAGGTACTGCAAAGTCTTTCATGAACTTCACAGGCCATGCTCTTTCTGAACAAAATCTAGAAGATTGAAGTCTTTTCAACATTTTTCTTGTACCTTTCTGCACTGTGCAATTAACCTGCTGTCAGCTACACATATACTGGCATTTGCTGATGACAGCCACAGTTCAGCATCGAGTGTAACTTAATAGGCTGCATGTCTGTCTTTTGATTCCTCTAATGACTGAAAGGTTATTATATCAAATTTTTACTTGAATATTCAAAACCCATTCAGAAAAATGTGGAAATGTCCTACACTTTATTTTAGTGGAACAAGAAAATAAAATCCATTCAAAGGAAAGAACCCAATAATAAAACTATTTTCCAGATAAAAGCTCATTAAAAATGCAACAAGCACACTTATGGTTGAACTGAACTAAAAGTGTACACGTTATTGTCTAAACATAGTGCTTCAATTATTTAACTTAAGAGAATTGTCATTCCTAGATGAAGCACAGGTGCCTGCTGAGTTTGTATGCATCTTGATTTTTATTATAAAATTAACTTCAAATAACATGACTGTCTTCCAGCTTTTACTCATGTGGTACAATCATACTGTGAAAAGATCCTAACATTAGTCTTCCTTTAATACTAAGGTTTCAGGTGAGACCTTGACAAAGGTCAAAGCAGCAAAGCCTGACAAAAATAGGGTGAAACCATGTAGTTAGGAACACTGAAGGGAAAAGTGAAGCAAGGGTTTCATCTGTTTTGTCAGGAGAAGGCCCATTTGAGTGGTTCAGCTAAAGGAGGAGCTGAAACCTAAGTCTCTCCTGTATTATCTCTGTTCTAGGACAGGGTGAATGTTCACAAGAAGTTGGGTGGGGCTACAGCCAGGATAAACAACCTAATAACCCAATGGGATATTTGCTACCATAATGACATCATGTCTGCTATATAAGGGGAGGTCTGGTTGGAGAAAGGGCGTGTGACTTGAGTGTGAGGCCAGGCCAGGGAAAGCATGTTTTAAGTGCCAGTGAGCACTGCAGTTTATACAATTTGCTTTATATATTATTTCATTAATATTATTGTAACTACCGTTGCTTCAACACTCTTTGTATTGTTCTACTAAACTGTTAGTGCTGGTGGGAGCAGTGGGAGAGTGGCTGCATGGTGTTTAGCTGCTGGCTGAGGTTAAACCACAACAATCTCCATCTGTATTCTGGATCAACTAAACAAAAAAGTCACCTGTATTCCACTAGTTTGTGGTTTATGCAGAGCAAAGGCAGATTTTTGATGAAAGCTGCGTATACAACCTGCTCGAGGCAGGAATTTGAATAGGACTTGCCCTCACATTCTAATCCTAGGGTCCAGAAATACAGATGGGGTAGAAGTTTATGATTTCCTATAAATTAAAATTATTTCTATATATTGCACTTTTGGCAGAATAATACTCCTAAGAGGAATCTATTCACCTATCTTTAAATCTAGAAAAGATTACTTTAACCATCTAGCCTACCCTTTTGCAGAAACCAGGCGGATTTATTATGCTCCTTTAATCAGTTTAAGTGTATTAATGTCTATTCATCTTCCTTCAGATGCACTTAATCTAAAACCATCATAATTTGGTAGAGGCCACAACACTAACACAGAAAAGGGAAAAAAAAAACCAAACAAACCAAAACCACTTGAAATCAGGAAACCAGGAGAATATATTTGAAGCTTTATCCAGAAAGCACAACTAAGCACCACCCAGGGATAACCAGCTTTGGTACCCGCAACCCAGTTTGGCAGCATTTGCAAGGCACTTTTACTCCAACTAGCTGACTCTATTTTAAAGCAGAATATTGTCCTGGGGTAGTATTCAAACTTAAAGCAAGGTCCATTAAGAACAACTACAGAAAGAACAATGTATAATCTCACGACACATTTCCCGGGGTATAAATACTCCTATACCTGGGGGGGGGATGGCTCTAATCAAAAAGAAACTAATTACAATTCAAGCATTTAATAGATTAATACGATTTAGAACTTCAGGATGATCTTAAACATACAAATGACAGTTTTGAAATGTCTTTAGAAAAACATTCAAGTTAAAATATACATGAAAGCTAAAATGTAAGTTTCAATTTTAAATCTAGGCAACATTTGAAGAGGAAGTTTACACCACAAGATTTAAGCTCATTACTGTAGCAGTACTGCAGGGTTTGTGAAAGTGAAAAACTGAGAGCAAGGTCTACTCTGAAGGCAAAGATGGTGGGTTGTGCTTCTTAAGGATGGTATTTCCACAAACAGTGGTCTGGAAGGTAACTGTAATTTGCTTGCATTGTAACTGAGAAATAACATTTAAGCAAATACTGGGCTTTGGAGATGAACAGTATTAAACTAAGAAATGCACTCAGTACTAGAATGCACAACAAGCAAGTTAAAAACCCATTTGTACAAAGAAGAAATTATAAAAATAATGCATTTACCATTATTATTTTTCTTTACCATATACATAGAACATTTAGTTTATCCTTTGCTTTCTCTGATACCTCATGTTATTCGCACTGTATTTGGCACTTCTCAGCTCCTTTCCAAAGTTCAGTCATTACCTAGTATTGCAATAGTCTAATAGTACAAGGCTTTACAAGTAAAAAATAACTGTCTTTATATAAACCAGTCTTTGAGCAAATGTTTTTCTTAAAAACATGAACTGATTCCAAGTGGACCAGAACAGAAATAGTTACTATTATAGTAGCATAACTTCTCAAAGTTGTGTTTTAATAAAATTGCATTCTCTAATTAAAAATAATTGACTGATTATTATTATTTCCATAAATTACTCAGGATAACAATAAGTAGGTTAATCCAGTATCAAATGCTAAGAGTAGCAGCAACAAAACACAAGAAGTTTGCAATAAGGATAGGTTTCAGAAAGTTAACTTACAAACTGTATCTTTGTCAGAGATATATAGCCACTGAAAAGGAATTAGAAGTCAAAAAAAGTATATAACCACATTGGAAAAAGGGTTTCCTTTTTCAGTGAAAATGTATTAAATATAGCCCTGACATTGGCTCCTAAAGGTTCTTGGATTCCAACAGAGACCTGACAGATCAGGTGATCAAAACAAGGTATAACTGTTCAAACTGTCACTTTATAGCCTGACTTAGCTTGTTTGTACATAGCAATGCAGGATGAACTATAAATTCTACATCCTTGCCATAAAACTAGTCAGGTATGCAGATACCACAGTAACAACAGAAGCTTCAGCCATTTATGTTTTGATAATTATAACTTCCTTTAATAAAGAAGAACAGGAATTATGTAGTTGTGGGTTAAAAGAGAAAGAGGAAAGCAGTTAGGGGACACAACAGAAAGTAGAATTCAGGCTGGTAGAAACAAACCCCTGAAACTGTAGTGGGGGGTGGGGAGGAAGTGGTTTGACTACTGTCCTAAAACTTCATTAGGCAAATCCCAGCTCATTATGTGATGCTAACTTGAATGTAATATATTAGGTACTGCAGTACTGAACACAGCCCCTGATAACAACAATCAACTGCAACTCAAACTCCATTTTTCCCCCCCTCACTGCTCTGCAGAATCTAGGTTGGGTGTTACTTAATATATGTTAATTTCAAATTCATTTTAAAGCTTCTGATTCATTGTACAAGAGGGATTAACTTTATTGTTATACCAATACATGAAGCACACGAAAAAATTTAAAGCACTTGAACTTTGTTACTTAAATCTCCAGAAGACAGATAAAGCTTCTTATGTACATCCATTTAGCCATATCTGTTGTAAAGTCCCTTCAAAATTATACAGTATGCAGGACTGACAGATTTGATAGTAATAAATACTGAAAAAGGCCATTCCTGAGACAGCACTCAAGACACAGCTATTTTGTCAAAAATACTAGTCATTGTGTTAATTGCAAGGTTCCAGGTAACAATCAGCTACCAGGCTCTGCTGATTGAGATGAATCTTTTAATGATGGCTTAGGTGATTATATTCAATCTATATTTACAGATTGCTTAGGCTTCTTGATTGAAGTAATTGCTGATGAAAAACTTGTAACTGAGGTTGGGATTTTTTTCCTAGGAATGAGAATGACACTGAGCTAAACAAAAACTCTGCAGCTCAGCTTCTACTTCTATGGCAGTACTACCAGCCCAGCTACCAACTGGCAGCAGGCTGCAAGTCTGCTCAGGACAAGTGAGTCAAGACCATTTGCATGAGCTGTTAAGCACTAAAAGAGCACAACTGCATCCAGTTTGGAAGTGCAAGTTACACCCAACTAATTCCCACTGTATTTAAAGTCAAGCTATCTAGAATTTTTATCTTGCTTTATCTTGTTTTTTTGAAAGCAGGTAAACTAGAGAACACTGTTCATATCCACTGAAAATACTGTCTCCTAGGTGTTGAAACAGTGGAAAGGTTTTGAATTGGAAGCAGACTGTAAGGTCAACAGGAGTGATGTGCAAATGCCCTCTGCATTCATTCACACCTAATTTTTGCCATAATAATATCTTGTACTACCTAACCAATACTGGCAGAGGAACAGACTTATGTCAGGATGTGCATCCTCATGGAATCTTACTAGGGAAGCTGATCTTCATGTGCTGTTTTCCTCAGCATCCTACTGAAACCATTATACCTGGTATAAATGAATTGCTGCTTCTCGCACAAGAATAAGGAGGAAAAGATTCTTCAGCCTCAGTGTTCTAGAAGAACTGGGCAGGTTACTATTTGAACATAGATATTCATGTCTCACATTTAATAGCACAGACATTAGAACAAGAAAGTGCAAGAAGTCACAGATGCACGACCTCACTCTAGCCTGCTGCTAAGCAGCATTCAGTGTGTCAGCATCCTTGTTGCATCAGGCCCTGGGGTTAGAAGAGTAAAGAATGACCAGAGCTTGAGGGCCTTTTAGCTTCCTAGCATTAGGAGTTACTGGTTTTACACTTCCCCGCTAAGAGGAACACATAACAGGAGATTTGGGATACCTGCCAAGTTAGAAAGGAGCACCTGAGGCAAAGTACTGAGGTCCCCATAAAGTTTGAAATTTTGGACTCCTAAGTCCTTTTTTGGATCTTCCTAACAAAAGAGCAACTTTTCCCTTGCTAAGGATGGAGCCCTCTATCTTTGCATGCTAAAACTAAAAGCTTCAGTAGTATTGTTCAGTGATTTTTGTTACTCACTGCTAGAAATGCTTTAGAGGCACTTGGATGGTCTATTTTACAACTAGATTGCCTCAACTTCTAGTATGCATTTGAAGTTCTTCCCGAATGCTAAGTCTGGGAAAATCACAGCAACAACGTAGAACATAATGGTTAAATAGGACACTGATTGGCATACTATACGTAGCTAAGACTGACCAAAGGTACATAAATGACAATTATAAATGACAGTTGGAATATTTATCTGGCATTAGCACTTATATTTGTCATAGTGAGGCACTACATTATTATACAAATTTATGCAAGATCAAACTTCTATTCTCTACTCTGAAAGAGTCTTGATTTTTCAAATTAAGTTACAGGGTTATAGCTCTATTCTTGAATGTGATTGGAGATGTTATCTTAGCTCTGCTGAGCATACTGACACTTGCCTCTTACCCAAACCTCTTTGTGATTCAGCAACCAGACATCCCTGTGACAGAAATCCGAGAGCCCGATACAGTAGTCTGCCCAAAATAGTGGTGGTAGCACAAAGCACATCTCACAGTGACTTTCAATTAAATACCTAGTCAAGGAGACTGAATTCATGGTGCTCACTTTTTCATAAAGCATTGTACTAATGGCAGCTGCTCTAAAGTATGAGATCTAAGTTGTAAAGCCTCCTCAGTCAGAAGAAATTCAAATTCACATTTTAACAAAGAGAAAGTAATCAGAAAAAGGTTGTATGGGCATTCAGTGTTTTGCCATCCTGAAGATGGGAAATCTATGGTAAATAAATATCTACACGACAAGAAAGAATACAGGGAACATGCCAATAGCCTGTTAATGAGAATGCTCCCTTAAGTACAGAGAGTCCTGGATTCACCTCCTGATTTCTCACATCTCCTACTTTTACTGGTAGGATGGGCATCTAACTTAAGGGTTGAATCATGAAACCTGCAGAGAGACAGGCACCTTACTTCACTTTCCAGGAAAATTTTGAAGAGTCTGCTTTTGCCAATCTAAGTATGTGCTATCACCAGGTGGATAGTTTCCTGGGCTCTTCCATGCCCTACTGTGTATTCCTGCAGTCTCCCACGTGTTATTATCAGCTGGGTGTCTGTATGGTAAAACACAACCATTACTTATGCTCTGAAAAAAAAGGAAAAAAAAAAACAAAACAAAAAAACAAAACAAAAAACCCACAAACCACAAAACAGCTTTCAGCCAGTCCAGCAAGCTGATCCATCTTGTGGAGCTGCACAATCACCAAAAACAATTGTGTACCTGGAGAATGCATACTGGAGGATGCAGGTAGTACCACCCCTTTTAAGGCAGCATAAACTTTATCCAGCTGAAATCATACTCCAAAGACAGACAAAGCCTAAACACAACCTTGTCTTTAGCTCTTAACTATTGGATAATTGTTTTCTGTTCAGTATAGTTGCTTTTTGTCAATTTTATTACCACCACTCCAATTACAATCCTGGGAGCTCAATTCACAGGAATGAGGATGGTATTATACACATACCTGAGGGTGTTTGATACGAAGTCCTCCAACAGCAAACCAGCTGCAGTCAAATTGCCCTGGAGCTGTTTGTTACTGCTCTTTGATCAGAAGTTATGAACCCCACAGTGGAATGGGGTGCAGGCATCTGCTATTCTCAGTGCAAACTGCAGATGGAAATCAGAGAAGTTGAACTGCTGGATCTGGCATGAAGCTGTTTGTCTAGTCTGTCTGTCCTGACAGAGGAAAGGTAACCTGCAGCAAGGAGATACAGTGGGCATGGAGAAGTGGCACTGTAGAAATCAGATAAAAGCTGTTAACATCCTTAAGCCCATGCGGCAAAGTGATGTTACACCACTAAAGACCATTTTGTGGGACTAGCACTTCCAGTAAGCAGCAACAAGAAATGCCTTCATTCTTGCTGAGAAGTGAGATCACAGGACTTTTCATGTTGGCAGATTCATAAGGATGGGTACGAATGGAATTTAAATAATTACAGCTTGTTAACACTGCAGCTCCTCCAATGTATTTTCTACTTTATAACATACAAATTAGTCTTCAGAGGCAACCAAATTAGCAAAACATACTTGACTGCATATGAATTATAACAGTTCATAACAGTTCTTACACTCACCCTTTTAATCTATAATGCTTTTCGTCATCTATTACTGTAAACTCTTCAGAAAAAAAAAATTTAAAAAATCTTACTTAAGCATTGACTATGCAGCTGAAGTAGGAAACTACCACGTTGCTACATGTTTTAAGTTGATCCTCAATGCTCAGGAAAAGTGCTGCAGATAAAAATACTAATTTATGGGAAGTTTCAGTTCCTTTATACTTCTCTATATATTAGTCTGCCAACCCAACCTTCAACCTCACAGATGATCTATGATAATTTGCCTTAGAAATTTTCTCATAACAATGAATATCCAGGAGCAATATTAAGCCAGCAGCAAAAACATTTTTATTTTCAAATAGTCTGCCACATTGCATTTAATAACCACATACACCATCAAGCATCTACTTATGGAAAATAAACATTCATGACCTAGCTAAGTATAATTCTAGATCTGCAGTACTGTGATACTGTAATCTGCTGTGATACTGCTTCTCAGTTTGAGTAACTCCTCTCTCAGCCCTCAAAAATGCAGCTTTTGTAGCCAGCATTTAAATCACCAGCTTGCTACTAGTTAATAATAATTAGTTATTAATCAATACAATATAGTATTATCTATTATTTTTTGTATTTACAAACATGAAAAAAAACCCCAAAACCTTAAGTCTGCCCCCCCCCAAAAAAAGGCAGAGGGTAGGCTTCTCAAACATCAAGAAAAATGACTGCTTGAGGAACTACGTGACCTTAAAGATATCTTAACATCCAGAACTTTGATCCTCCCTGCCAAATTCTGCTTGGCAAAATAATATAAAAGTCAGGATATGTCTTGCATGAAGTAAACTTCAGAAACAAAATTAACCAACAGCTGAACCTGGACAGGTATAGTCAGAATGTGTCAAGTAAAGCTGTTACAATGACACAGGTCAGCTGATAGCAAAAAAGAAAGCACATTAATATGGACAAAACATCTATAAAACAACTCATCACACATTTGAAGAAAGTATAAACTACCATTAACGGCAGAACAGGAAAAAAACAGACCAAACACCCATATTCCTCTGATTTCAGAGGTGGGAAGTAGGAAAAAGAGCATGTTTATACATGGTAAAAGGCTTTAGACAGACAAGAAAATACTTTAAAAATGGCTGTAGTTGGTAGCAAGCATAAGCAGTGTATCTATTTGTTTTGGAGGCGAATTTGTGAACTTTTTGTGAAATGGCTTCAGCAGTATGTGATCCTAGCCCCTAGCAAAAGTCATCCTAAAAATCTACTTTAAGCCTCAGTTGAAATTACTTTTGCGTGGGGCAGGAGTGAAGGGCAGGAAGGGGTGCAGGAGAATTTGGGTGGTAAGTGAAAACAACTTGCCCAAAACCTTTGTTTATCCTTCGGAACTGAAATCTGTCATGGTCCCGTGCTACAACAGAAAACCTAAGCAGCAATTTCCATGAAGGCTATGAGTAAAATAAATGCAGTAACACTGCCTGTGGAAATTACTATGAAGGTAATCATTCTTCAGTGTTTCAAAAAATAAACATCCAGATCCTGAAATTTTATGTATGAGAAATTACTTTGTTTATATTTCACATTTCAGTTTTATAATTACCAGCTGATCTAATATTATGGCTGCTTAATACTGTATTATGAAATACTACTCTAACATGTAAATGTCTGTATGTAAATAAATTTCATTAGTTTTACAGTAAGTTAATCAGAAGGAATAAAATTTACAAAAATCTGTCAGTGTTTAACAAAAAGCTCATCTGTTATTGAGACCATAGACGTTTGTGAATTCAAGTTACTAAATCTTCGACAGAGAAGTATTTTAAACATTTTGATCTTGCAACAATGAAACCAAAAAGTTAAAGTGTCAAAGTCTGAGTATCACTGCATTTTTCCTGTTCAATTACGCTGACATTCTACAAAGACTAAATACAGTCTGCAAATACAGTCAGAAGATCAGACTTAAGTGGGCACTCAAAAAAGCCTTTCTCATGTTGGGACAGTTAGGTTCTGTAATAATCTCTGTATGCTTGCCTTGGAAAAGTAATTTCAGGTTCTTCTCATATGTACATAAGAATATTCAAACAAACCAAGGCCACTGGATTTCTTGCTAAACTGAATTTCTTAATATTTAGGATCTTTAAGTGACAAATGCCAAGAAAGAAATATAAAATGCAACCCAGCTTCACAAATACACTCAAGTGGCAGAGCTCATCATTTTTTACATTTTACATGACACCAACAATCAAAATCATAGTTCAGCAACAAACAGAATTGAAGCTAAAAGGTATTTCGAAGTCTGCCTGAAAACTATGCAGAGTGATACCAAGACACTTCCTGTTCACCTAACATATGAAAGTTTTTTCCATGTAGAGCTCTGAAATCACCATTTTAATGAATAAAACGCCCTGACATTTAAAATTGGTTTTGTAAAGCTCTGCTTAGGAAAAGTATAATAAAAACCAGTTCTGTCAAAGACTTTCTCCTATTCTATTAGAAATAAATAAATAAAAATCACCAGTAACAGGAATTCCCTGAACAACTGGAACACTTTGATTTCACAGGCCACCACTGGTCACTGTAAACATATCAGCTAATCACACCAAGAGTGTACTGCACCAGCAGGTGCATTTACCTATGATGATTCCTATTGTCTGGGGGAGAATAAAGAAAAAAAAAACAAGGTAAAAAAACCCCAAAAACAAAGAAACCAAACAACCCTCCAAAAAACACCAAAAAACCCCACCCAAAACAAACCACCAAAAAACGCCCAAACCAAAAAAAAACCAACCAACAAAAAACCCCACCCCAAAACAGCTGATATTCATCTAAAAACATTTGCTGCTTGACTCACTCAGAAGGTTATACAATGGTAAGAAAACTAGTCAGAAAATCCTGAGATTCTGCCATATCTGCTCCACGGACATTTCAGTGATGTTCTTTTGCTGTAATTTTAATGCAGCTTAAGTGGAGGAATGAACAGAACTCTCAGTGAGAACATTTGTAGTTTAGTGTTTAACATATAAATGCCAGTTGTATATTAGAATACATTTAAATGTATCCCTCATGTTTACTCACACACACAGACTACAGACAATAGCACTGAAATCCTACACATATTCTGTTTCAATACAAGGACGAATGTAGCTGTTAAAATAACAATAGTCATGCAATAACTAAACCCAAACAACCAATGCTAGTAGAAGAATTTCTGAGTTAAAAACCATCAGCACCACTGTTGCTTTTACTCTGTGAAGGGATAATAGATTCCCACCAGTTTATGTAGTATTACTTGTAAATTCCATCTGAAAGACCAACCTTGAATTCTCTGAAAATCTGACTTATTCCTGAGGTAGTTACAGACAAAGGACATATTTCAGTGGTAACCTACAAACAGTGAAATGACAGGAGTGTTTTCTTCAATAATTGTGTACAAAACATTGTCAGGGTTCATACAGATCACTTTAGTAAAGAACAATTCAGTGCCATAAAAAACCAGGGCATAGTTCACTTTACTAGTCAGACCATTAAGCTAAGATTCTTTGTCCATGTTAGATGAAGCAGCAATTTGGTAGGAAGTTTTAGAAACAGAAAAAAAACAGGCTAACTAGAAGCTAATGAACTTAAAACTTTACAGACAGGATGCATTCAAGTGTACCACTAACTTGGAAATACTCATATTTTGTACAGGTTTTTTTCTGCTTTTTGTAGTAGAAGTTGGGAGGCAAAAATCTTAAAAATACAAAATTCACTGAAATAAAGTTGGGGCTTTTTTTGTTTTTTTTTTTTTTTTTGAAACCCCAGCAGAAACCATTTTGTAGCGTTTTCACTTCCGGCAAGGGTTTGTACTTGTAAAAATATTTATTAAAAAAACCTTGTGTGTCTGCTAAGCATAAGATAGCAGCACTACTAAACACCCTTTAAGAGTTATTTTGAAGACAAAATATTAAACACATAATATCGGAATGGTACACTTATAAATGCAGCTTATAAAGATATCAACTTGGAACATAAGGCAACAATCTAAGGCACAGTACAGAAGTGTCTAACCAACCCTACTTACAAATAATACATTAAGGTGTGCTTTTATTACACAATTATTTTATTCAAGTAGACAAAGAACAGTTAAAGTATTTATAACAATATATGCTCATTTTACTCACTCCCCCTTTTAACTTTTCCTAGCTCAAGTTTAGCAAAGATCCAATGAAATGATCAGAAGCCACCAAGTTAAGAAAACAATCAAACAGCTCTTCAAATACCTACGGACTAATGATCAAGATGCTTAAGTTCTAGTACAAATGAATCTTGGTATCTCAGACACAGAAAGTGACAAAAACAGCCTTGTTAAATGTAGGTGACTGTCATGCGCTGGGTACTCAACCTTTGAAGAAGTAAATGTGCTACAGGAAAGGGCAAGTGCACAGCATATTACTGACAAGGAAATAGCTGTGATTAAGATTCATAACTTTCACTAGAAGAAAAGGTGACAAAGATTTCCACTTTTCTTTACACCTAGTTATAAGTCAATAAAAAACTTTGTACTACCAGGGATGCTTGTCCTCTCTACTCAAATGTATTCTCAGATGTTGGGAAACAAGTTACAACATCCACGAGATGCCTCTTATCTCTTAAAGCTTTGAAATCTTATCCACTACTCTTCAACATCCTTTCCTTGTCAGCATTTGCATGCCATTTTGTTTTCAAGAGAAACAAAAACCTGGACTACATCTTAGAAAGACTGCAGTAAGTCTCACATGTAGAGGAAGAATCCTTCCCACTCTCTGCCCTTTATTCCACATTTCTGACAAACATGCTTTTAAATGGCAAAGCAAAAGTCCAATTAATTATTTACTATTTTCACTTTTGGCTACTTAGCTCTTATAAAACGAGAGACTAGAAGAGACATTAGACACTTGGTCTCCTTGCATGCATTTGATCACCTGTCCACTTTATGAGTGCTCTTTGAAAGTTTTTTTCCAGTGACCAAAAGCAGGTGAAATTTGGCATTACCTGGAAGTAAATATACAACAGATAACTTTTTGGGGTACTTAGAACCACAGTTTAATTGCCAGGTTTGCAAAAGTTCAAGAATTGAGTTGGAATGTAAGGTAGTGCCTATTAAATTCATGACTTAAGTGACCTCAGTAGTGAAGCACATCAAGTTCAGCTGTTTGACTTAGGTGTAGATTTTTAGAGAGATGAATTGCCTACGCCAACTGTGAAAGTGTCAGGGCTAACCATAATTTTGCATCTATGTTCACTTCCTTGAAAGCAGAGTGTGTCAGTTTTTAAACCTCTCTCTAGATTACAATCGCTTTACCAGACTACAATCACTTAGAAATAAATTAACAAGCTAATTAGATTAGAAACCTACGGATTAAGCTCAATCACGCTACACAAAGCTGTAATAAAGTAGAAGATATTAAAAACAGTGCACCATCAACATATCTTTGTACTTGTTTAGATGATTATGCAACAGTGAAAATGAACAACCATTTTAAAAAGTAACTCCTGGGGAACCTTAAGATCCAAACTGAGGAGGAAAGCGCTAACACGGCAAAATAAATTAAATGCAATCTACTACTTGTTCAGTCGGCTGACTTAGCAATGGACTAGAAACCATGAAGTGAAACTGAGTGAATCCTGGAATTTTATTACATGCAGCCCCTAGGAAAGAAGAAAAGAATGAAATACAATTTACTACATTTAGTATTAATGGCTTTGTCATTGTACTTTATCATCTAAAGACCCAGATACTAATTCTACTACAATGATGTAATTGTTATTTTACAATTTGTTTAACCCAAGACATCTTGAAAGTACTTAAAAATTAAGTAAAAATACAGCACTACTGACTGTTACAGTGCAAATAATACCCTTATAACACAATTCAAAACAGTAATGTAAGTTAGGAAATTTTTTCTCTTTCAATCCTGATTAAATTAATGAGTTCTTCCAACACTAATCTCTTAAACACAGAGCTCTGGGAAATAAGAGATCAAAGAACAACAATAAGCAGTCTAACTAAATAAGCCATGTTGATTAGCAAATTGTATTTCCTACTGATCTAAGAATTTGCTAATGAGATACCTGGCACAATGACTGATCTTGGATTGCTTTGAAGCTATACTTAACAGTCACATTCTCCCTGCTGTATCTAGAGGAGGCATAAGAATTCTTTTTTAAAACCTTCACATTAATCATACACAGCCCAGGAAAACACATGAAGGTTGTAAATATTTTTGATTTTTTTTTTTTTTTTTTACTAAGACTTCCATAAATTTTGTGAAAGTCTAAAGACATCAAAATGCAGAGGAAAAAATAAAATCTCTGAAGTCCACACTAGGACACAGCTGCCCTGCTAACCAGCATTTGATATTACAAATGGCCAGTATTACTGCAGTGTTCAAAGAATTATTAAAGACTACTTCTTTAAAATTCACCTTTGGTTTTATACTTATTTGACCCAGTTAGGGTCAACAAACTTTGTCTGTTAAGCAAAATACATACCATAACTTCCAGTTGTATTGGCACATATAACAGCGCCAAAGAACTTTGGAACATACTTCTGGATTCTGGAAATAACTTTCTGACATGCGACTGTTGGGTCTGTTCCCATCCTCATGTACTCCACAGCTTGGTAACTAAAAAAAAAAACCAAACCACAAACCACCAAACAACACCACACTCAGATAGTTATCCATAATCAGGTTATATCTTCTAAAATACCACTGAGACACCTTGATTTCTTTGAATATTGGAAACACAAGATAAATAATCTATAGCCAAACTTCATATTGGCAATTATTACTTAGTCATTAGAAACAGAACTTAAAAAGACTTAGATGTCACCTACGCCATCTTTCTAAGGTAGGAGACCAAGCCCAAGATAATTCTTTAATCATTTGCAGTACAAGAGTCTAAGCAACAGAGCAGTTAAAGAATGGCACAGAAGTGAAACAGTTAGTGGCTTTTACTTTTCATTGCATGATTAAATTTGACATGAAAAGTTATTACTAGTTTTCAACAAGGTCAATGTCAAAATAATATTTTAAAGAAAAATTGGCCTCCAATATTACATTACTGACAAATTACTGATTTCAGTAAGCATTTAAAAAAAATCTTTCAGAAAAAACCCCTAAGTTTCTGAAAGCCTCAAAACTGACACATTTTCTGACTGTGAAGGTGTGGTGGTTTTGGCTGGGGTAGAGTTAATTTTCTTTGTAATAGCTAGTATGGGGTTGTTTGGCTGAATACTTGCCTGCCAATGGGAAGTGGTGAGCAAATTCCTTGGTTTTCTTTACCTATTAAATTATCTCAACACACAAGTATTCTCACTTTTACCCTTATGATTCTCTCCCCTGCGGTGGGCGTGGGGGTGGGAGGAGGGGGTTGGTCAGGCAGTAAGTGAGCAGCTCTATGGTACTTTGTTACCAGCTGAGGTGAAACCACAACAGAGGTACAATGTTTTGATCAGGACTTTAAATTGGCTTGCAAGAAATTTGATCAAAAAACCCTCTTACTCAAAATGAAAGAGTAAGCAAAATAAAATTCCTCTGTACCTACAGTGTCATTAGACAAATGACTACATGAGCATTTACTTGAGATTAATCAGTTGCATTTCCAAAATGCCCCCAGAGGCAACAAATTTTGTTGTTTTCTTTCAGAACTTGAAGATTAAAAGATAACCCATCATAAAATTTACAAGCAAACAAAACTAGAATTTTGCTGACCAACTCTTGCTACACTAAGACTCATCTAGGAATAGAATTAACTATAGGTGTTATCAAAGTACTACATAAGTTTCCTTTCATTTTGAGACTCCCTATGTTTCATGTATTCTAACAATCAAATAGGTTCAAGTTATTTAAAGATAACTATCTGAAAATAAACTTATATTTCACAGGGGTGTCTTCACTAACCAAAATCTCACTAAGATGTTATTATCGCAAAGAAGGTGGACAGAAAATATTAGCAATTTTGTTCTTTTTTTTGACACTTCCTTCACTTCTAGAAGGTTGATTCTAGTCTTTATTTCCATGTGGGAATGCCTAAATTACATGGAACCAGGAAATATCTACAAGATACCTGTGATTAACCATCTAGTCTGAATTGTTTTCTAAAAACCCACTGGTGCCAACACAAAATGTTTTAAGCATTTCATCCAAATCCTTCAGGCTGCTAAACTGTAATGCAAGCTTTTAATGATTAACCTCATAGTGGAGCTCAACTCACTACTACTGTTGGTATCCGACACCTCAGGATAATTCATGAAGTTGTCAATTGCTTTTTATTTCAAAGCTGGTTGGGGACAGCCTGAAACTCACTGAGAACATTTCTAATTATGCAACAACTAGTAGGTATTCATAACTGCCAGAGTTTCAGAAAAAGCACCCGAGTAAAACAAAGACCACTGCTATACATTCCTTCAAGCATCAATGCCCATTGTGTTCAGCATGGACTTCCATAACTCATTCCTGCTGAGACCAACCCGCAAGAATGACCGTCAAGACTCAGTGATGAAAACAGCCCTATTTTATGCAGTTTATGCAACCACAACGACAGCATTAAAACATCTCTTCCAGTGTCAAATTAGATGCAGTTGCGTAGGATTGTTAAAGTGAAACCTCCCCACACTCTTGAGTAATGTGACTCACCCCTCATCCTTTCTAAAATTTTTAGCACTCATTTCCCACACAACAAGACACTCTGAAGGAGAAAGCTAATTAGTTCTGTTAAAAAGCATGCAGGGTGGGAATATATTCATTACCTGCTGGCTGTTTGCTCACAGCCATATTAAGAGGATCTATCATCAAGATATTTAAGTAGTCACATCTTAGGACAGATCATAAGGACGATTTGATTCTGCTACTGTTCTTTCCCTTCCATTCCTTCCCATACTCCCACTTCAGCAACCAGTAAGTCAGACTGTCTTTTTAATCAATTACTTCATTTGCCAAGTTCATTTTGTTAGAAAAAGCTAGCAAAGTGTACCATAAGGACAAACCTGGGTAAGAAGCGCATCATAATGTCACCATCCCCAGTGGCAGCAGCTCCTCCGGCTGTGCTATCCGCATAGGATCCCGCTCCAGCTATCGGAGAATCTCCTACACGGCTGTAGTGAACAAAGGTTGGGGGGGGAACCAACAATTTGGAAACTACAGAAAACTGTACTTTACTCATTCCAGTGGGATTGCATTAATACGATAGCTCTTGGCCTGATACTGGTGAATTCTTATGACTTGGAATCACTTTTAACTTCGGCAACCTTACTGCCTCCAGGTGGGTTAGTGTTAAACCCATAGGAGAACAGAACAGGTACACAGGTCGTTCCACTGCAGTCAGAAGTCTTGTCTTAAAACTACCAATAAAAGTGATCCGTGACAATCTGACTGGCCTGAGGCTTAATCCACCTCCAGTGTGTAATTCTTTGTTATTATACTGTCTATAGTTAGGGCAGTAAGGTTTAGCCATTGGGCAACAGTAAGCAGCTGAGGACATTAGTATGTTCAATGACTTGTTGCCAAATCCAGAAGTTGTCTGACTTGGTTGACAGACAAGACTCCTAACTGGGTAGAAAAAAAATAATAGAAATCTCAAAGACCAAATACAAGCCTGGGGCTCTGATTCTATGTATACTGCTTTGGAGAGCGTGCACCAATCTGGAATGCTCATTTGTCTCTGGTGCCTTGCCTTCTAAGCTGTCTAACAGCTGTGCCAGTTGTTTGTGTCTCTGTACAGCGAATTAAGACAGCTGAAATACAAGCATTCCCTCAAACAAACACAAGTCATCTTGCAACTGAATCAGTTCTCAGTATCAGGATTTATAGCAGTGCCCAGAAATAAGCAAGGTCGTTTTGTGATCTTCACAATCTAAACCATATAACTTTCAGAAACACTTAACATAGGGAATGAGATGGGAAAAAAGCTTTTTCATAAAACAGGAGATACTAACCCTGGAATTTTGTGGATTGCACCATTGGTAGATGTCCCAGAAGCAACAGTTCCTCTCTCACCAATTACAACCATACCTGGAATTTTCAATAGGGATGAAACACATTCAGAAACATTCCTAACAAATACGTTAAGTAGGCACTATGGTTATCAAACAGAACCATGATACCCAGACTATCAGAATTACTGTTGTCCTGAAACACAGAAAAGTCATACTCCTAAAGAAAAAAAGTTTTGTAAAACACATCTGGAAACTTTTTGGGGGTATTACAAGATCTTAGAATAGATCTAAGACAGTGAGTGACACACTGTTCACAACTGTACTTAACTGCTGCTCAAGCAGCTGCTGTCTCCTGATATATACCTGTGTTAACCAGTAGATAAGTAGCTGGTATCATCACATACTGTACCAGTACCATCAGAACAACAAAATTTGGAAACTATAAACAGTTCTTGAGGGAGATTAAAAAAAACCAAAAAAAACCAAAAAAAAAAAAAAAAAAAAAA